>JAAVTS010003395.1:0-13059 GCA_022845575.1 Baylisascaris ailuri | reverse complement strand
GGGGGAGTAGAAAATGTCGTGAGATGCGCCTATGCCAACTTTCAGTTTGATCCATCAACATCGAGGGGACTGAAGGAAGCATTCATATATGTAAGATTAGTATATATATATACATAGGTTGCTGTGATGAGCGAAGTATATAAGCGCATATCGTGCCAATTCCTATGGCACTGGTGTCCATTTCTTTGACCTACTGGACGGTCGACCGGTCGGACGCTCAGTTGTGCAAATGAATTTACCCACCGATGTAGAAGCAATAATGGAAGGGTTTTGTATGGGAGATTTGGGAAAGCGATGGGGCTTATCGAAGTGGATTGCATTGGTTTTTAAAATTTTGGTAGAAGAAATAGGAGATGAGGGCTTCCTATTTTGGAGTTCATCTTCTCCCTAAACTTCATCGAGGAACTTATATCGAAAGATGGGGGAAGGTGAATATTTAAGAAAACACCGTATGTGTTTAAGCAGTTGTTTTCATGGTAGAGCGTCAAGNTAATGGAAGGGTTTTGTATGGGAGATTTGGGAAAGCGATAGGGCTTATCGAAGTGGATTGCATTGGTTTTTAAAATTTTGGTAGAAGAAATAGGAGATGAGGGCTTCCTATTTTGGAGTTCATCTTCTCCCTAAACTTCATCGAGGAACTTATATCGAAAGATGGGGGAAGGTGAATATTTAAGAAAACACCGTATGTGTTTAAGCAGTTGTTTTCATGGTAGAGCGTCAAGTCTTATGTCGGCATTCAATGAGAATATCTAAAGCTTGATATTGCGCAGATGGGTGAAACATTTAAGGGTGAAAGTGAGCTGTATTGTTTTTAGTTTTTCGGCTCTAAGTTTGGTGGCTCTCATTTGCGTTGTATTCGATATTTTTCGCGTGCTCGATGACGTAAGTTTTTCACGGAGTGCTAAAAACTGAAACATGTTATATAATAATTCATTTTTCTCTTATATTATTCAATGGAATTTGAATGATATCTGTACTTAAAGATAGTCATTTATTTGCCATATTTATTGTTGTTTCAATAGAAGATTCATTTGATGGTGTATTGAAAACGACGGAAAATATGGGTGTTGTGTTTGAGGAAGACGGTATTCCTTTTAATGTGGTTATAATTTTCGATGATATATGACCGACCAAATGAATTGATCGCTGAAGACTATTTGGTTGAAGGTGTGCAGTTCGAAAGTCGAGTTCCTTAGCGTTAGGTCTTTCTAAGGTGATTAGGTGGAATGCCATTTTTCTTGTTTTTTTTTTTATTTGACTAAGTAAATAGATGATTAGAACGATACCTTCGGGGATATCTAAGAATATTTGGAGTTATCCTTAAACTTTGATGGATTTCATTGTTTCCTTAGTGGGTTGTCAAAAATTGAGTGAACGGTGGCTGTGATGAGTAATGAAACTAAACACTGTGCAGCAGTCGATCACCTCGACGACGTCGATCACGTTCTCCGCGTTCGTCACGCGATCGAGATTATTCACGAAGAGACGATTACGACCGCGATTCTACACGACGATCCGAGAGGGATCGGTGAGTGTTCTTTGTGAGGGAAAGTATGAGCCCATTGGATGTCACTACGTTATGCCATTGTCGTCCATTCTCAAATATTTTGCATTCAACGATTGCCTGCGGGAACCTTATCTGTTCGTTTGCCTTTCGGGTGTTTTGGTGGGAATATTAGACGGATGATCCTGGAAAAGTTTATGCCTCGAGAATCGTTGAATTCCAGGTTGTACCTTTTCCACTGGGAGCTGTTAAGGTTCTTCGAACTCTTACAGGAAGTCTCTGAAGTGGGACTTGGTTGTGACCACAGCTCAAAAACACTTGTGAATGCTCGACACTGGCTGACGTACTGACAGCCTGCATTTGTCAGAACAGTTGCTTGTCGACTGAACAAAATGCTGCGAGGTTGTTATTATGCTTTGTTGGTGATGTTTATGGGATAAAAATACAACTGGAAGCTTTCTGTATTAGACGTTGCCCAGAAAATTCAACTCTATGTTGCAGTTATGGTCGTTTTATGGCGACAACATAAAAAGCCATTGAGCTTTGTTTAAGTTCAACTCTTTGTATGTAATAGCGAGTACGGCAGATCTTTAGGTCGGATACATGCCAAGATTGGAACTACATATAAGCCCATTCCTCTTCGCTTCCTCTCCCATCCTCTTCCTGTGATCTGTGTGAAAATTGCGGGGCTTTCTGTTACCCATAATTTTTTGCCTTATATTTTTCTCCGAAATTGCATTCTATGGTATCTGTCATTCCAGACCGCCGTACCGGAATTATAACTGGTGAGGAGTCTTATACGGAAAGCTTTTAGTCGTTGACTTTATCTGATCGTTTTTATTTTTTTTTATTTTATTAAACCGTAAATAGCAGACATCTGTCGACGAGCAGTTGTGAAGAGTGATTTATGAAGTGTTGAACATTTTGAAACGTGATTTGGTGCTGTTGCAGTTAAGTGTTGATTTGATGCTTTATTCTAGTGACATTTTTTTCCCACTGAATTATTGGGGAGGGGAGGGGATTTCTTGGCAGGGTCATCCTGGTTTTGAAGGAGGAGTGATCAGAACTAGCGAACGTCAGCAAAATTCTTTTGCTCTTGAGGGCTGCTAGTTTCGTCCTTTGAGGGGTGTTTTTAATGGAGTGATACACTAAATGACAATAATAGTGGAGCAAACTCTGGAGTTTTAATCTAGGATTAAAGTAGCACCGAACTGCGTTATATAAAGGTTTTATTAGATTTTTGGGAATCAAGGACTGGAGCTAAGCTTCAACAATTTAAAAATCCCATCCGGATGAATATACCGGAAATGAGCATGAACTAGCCTCGGTCCTGATTCTTGTCTTAGAATCGACCTTACCAGGTGATAGCACATATGGATCTCATCGCAAAAACGGATGCCGTGAAAAAGGATGGCGCTGTGAGTTTAAACACGTCCGCGTATGTTGACGTTTTCACGAGTTTTCCTGATGCATCGCCTTCCGCGTATGTATATCTTTGCAAGTGTAGCCTTTTCACAGCTATCCTAAGTTGAAGGGGTTTTATAGGTTTATGTTGGGGTGTTTTAGAGCAGAAAGCAATAACCAGGGCGTTATGGGACAGTCGGCTGGTTAGTGGTTTCAAAGGGAAAGGTGCTATAACGACTGGCTCGATCTCACAGTTTCGTCGTTTCAATTAATTTAGGACTCAAGCAGAATTTTTGTGCTGTCTTACTTTAGGTCGCCTATCACCTAGCGTAATACCTGGCCATAAGGAAGATGTGAATGTGTGATTTAAGCAGATTTTTGCTTGAGGGTTAGCGAATCCAAAAAAATTTTTTAGTGGAACCTGCATTGGTCTGAAATGAGGCGTATTTGTTCCGCATGAGGCGATCCCCTCCAACATTCCTTCTCCAGTAGCAGGGAGGTATCTTCCGGAGTTCTGTTATCGCTCCCGCACCCTTGCAGGCTTCCGGCGCAAGGTTTCAGAAAAACTATCGAGGTCGCAGATGTTGAATTTTGCCATGTCTTGATCGATTTATGAAGAGTAATATGTTGATGTTTCTTTTTTATTTTTGAGATGAGAGTACAGGAGAGAGTGGCCTCATCAGCTAGACTAATATTGCTTGCGTCCTTTTTATTGCACTTTCAGTTTATGCGGTGTGAGATTGTTAGAGTCTATCCTAAGTTGTTAGTTCATCTCATGATTGCCTTCTACAGAGGATCAAATGAAAGCTCATTGCCATTAGACGTTGTAAGGTCTTTTGGCTTCATTATGATATCTATCAGTGATTAATCAGACCTCGGGAAAAGCGACCATAGGCCCGGATATCGATACCTTCTTATTTCTGGTGATTTCGGTTTAGTTTTGTCCCACTGATTATTAATTGTGGCATTAAATGGAGCTTGAAGAATGTGTTGGGATGATTTGAGAGGATCATTAAAATCTTTCTGTCCCTTCTGTTTTTATATTTCAAAGGGTAACGACCCCACATCTTCCTTTGGTCGTATTAAAGTTATACCTTCCTGCGCGTAATAAGCATTCCTGAACTGTACAGTGGTGGACAAGTCTTCACGCACTGATACAGTAGTGAGCGTTTCTAGCGGTTGAGGGATGCAATGCTCCTGCACGTAGTGCTGCCTCGACTGACAGTCGGCTGCCATCATACCATATCATCATAATCAAACGTTTATAATTAGTGAGCCAATGAGAATATTATGTACTCCTGACAATATTGAAAGAGATCACCAATTATTCTTTGATCACTGGTGGTGAAAGCTTTTCGAATCATGTGTTTTTTTTATTCACAGAAATTTTGTTCCCCAACTCTTTGAATTTTTTATTTTCGAGGGATTAATCTAGGGATTAATCTACCGCTTGAACTTTTTGAGATAGCGGGGTGATTGACTTGAAAGGCAAAAAAGCGGATTTCGAGTAACAGAATTTTCAATCACATTGAAAGGGGTCGACGTCTTTAAAAAATTTACTAAAAGTTGGGGGGCTTAAGCCAATGGCGTTGCAAAAAAAGTTTTACCAATTTTGCATTTAATTCGGCCATAAATCACAGTAGAAGTATATAAAATGGAATGATCGAAGATGATGTGATATGTTGTGGATTATGGGAGTGATGCGATGGATATACAGTGGTGATCTCCAATCTTTTGATCATGAAATCTCTCTCTCACTAGCGGTATGTTATTTTATCACTGACTTGTTTATCTGTGGTTCTGCAGGTAGTGTTATCACCTACGGGGAANATGCTCCTGCACGTAGTGCTGCCTCGACTGACAGTCGGCTGCCATCATACCATATCATCATAATCAAACGTTTATAATTAGTGAGCCAATGAGAATATTATGTACTCCTGACAATATTGAAAGAGATCACCAATTATTCTTTGATCACTGGTGGTGAAAGCTTTTCGAATCATGTGTTTTTTTTATTCACAGAAATTTTGTTCCCCAACTCTTTGAATTTTTTATTTTCGAGGGATTAATCTAGGGATTAATCTACCGCTTGAACTTTTTGAGATAGCGGGGTGATTGACTTGAAAGGCAAAAAAGCGGATTTCGAGTAACAGAATTTTCAATCACATTGAAAGGGGTCGACGTCTTTAAAAAATTTACTAAAAGTTGGGGGGCTTAAGCCAATGGCGTTGCAAAAAAAGTTTTACCAATTTTGCATTTAATTCGGCCATAAATCACAGTAGAAGTATATAAAATGGAATGATCGAAGATGATGTGATATGTTGTGGTTTATGGGAGTGATGCGATGGATATACAGTGGTGATCTCCAATCTTTTGATCATGAAATCTCTCTCTCACTAGCGGTATGTTATTTTATCACTGACTTGTTTATCTGTGGTTCTGCAGGTAGTGTTATCACCTACGGGGAATTTTTGTTTGTTGACAACACTTTTGGACAAATTTACTGCTTCATATANCATAATCAAACGTTTATAATTAGTGAGCCAATGAGAATATTATGTACTCCTGACAATATTGAAAGAGATCACCAATTATTCTTTGATCACTGGTGGTGAAAGCTTTTCGAATCATGTGTTTTTTTTATTCACAGAAATTTTGTTCCCCAACTCTTTGAATTTTTTATTTTCGAGGGATTAATCTAGGGATTAATCTACCGCTTGAACTTTTTGAGATAGCGGGGTGATTGACTTGAAAGGCAAAAAAGCGGATTTCGAGTAACAGAATTTTCAATCACATTGAAAGGGGTCGACGTCTTTAAAAAATTTACTAAAAGTTGGGGGGCTTAAGCCAATGGCGTTGCAAAAAAAGTTTTACCAATTTTGCATTTAATTCGGCCATAAATCACAGTAGAAGTATATAAAATGGAATGATCGAAGATGATGTGATATGTTGTGGTTTATGGGAGTGATGCGATGGATATACAGTGGTGATCTCCAATCTTTTGATCATGAAATCTCTCTCTCACTAGCGGTATGTTATTTTATCACTGACTTGTTTATCTGTGGTTCTGCAGGTAGTGTTATCACCTACGGGGAATTTTTGTTTGTTGACAACACTTTTGGACAAATTTACTGCTTCATATATGGGTTAATTTTACACTGCAATAGAGGAGGAAATATTTTAGTCGTGGTTGAGTTGTGGGTAGGAATTGGGGTTATAGGACATCCGTTCCAGAAAGGGAAGGGAACCAAGGTTGTACGATATCCGGTCCAGAGAGGGGTGCGAACTGAGGCTGTAAGACGTCTAGCTAGGTATAGACAGATATTCATAGCATCAAACACTCCTTTCCAATTCTGCGCTTTGTCCTCGTTTTGGGATCTTTGTTGTATAGCTTTTTCATCAACAATTTTTATTGGTATCGGTTGAACATAGTGATATTTTGTTGGGGAGGGGTTGTTTCATTGTGATGGTTGTATGAAATAACTAGCAGAAACGTGGCAGTCTCGTTGTATTGCTCAGCGAACTGCTATATGTAAACATATCCACTAATGGATCTTCGACGTTGAAGCAATTCGGATATCACACTTCGTTCTTTTTGTGAGTTCTCTCTCACATTCTCTCTTTATTTCTTTTTTTTTTTTTCACTCTCATTTGTATTTCTCTCATCTGCTGACCATAAACGATGAATGTTAAATAAAGCGGCAGCATTTTTAGAAAATCTGAAAAAAGTTGATAATTATTTTGGATGAATGCCAATTATAAGAAAAAAAAAAATTTTTTTTCAGGCGTCGAAGTCGCGAACGTCGATGACCATTGGTAGCAGCAGTAAACTTCGAACGTATTCTTTTTGTTTTTCATCATTCCTATCCGATATTGATGTGTTTCTCTTTTGTGGTGATTTTTTATGCAATAAATATTTAAGCAATGTGTTTTCCTAATTTTCAACATTTCCCTTCGAATGGAATATACTTCACTTTTGGGCGCCGAATTTGTTTTTTTTTTGAATTTATTTGACGAATGCGCAATGTGTCCACATTGACTCAGTTAGGGATGAGGCAGTAGTATCCGAAGTTGTGGACGTTTTTGAGAAGGGGATAACTCTATGGAATTACAAACCAACTTCACATCTTCTAGCGACATTCGAGAGGCCTATCTTTATGTGGATAACCGAAAATCTAGATAGTATACGAAGCTCGACTTTTTCCTCGGTTGATGACTTGTTTTTTTTTGTTTTTTTTTTTCACAGGGATATGGTATTTACACATCTGGAAAATGGGGGAGAGGAGGGGGAAGAGGATGCGCTTAGATGGCCCTGTAGGAAATATGTTTGTGCAATCCCAGTGTTGTTTGTTTACTTGTGCAACCGAACGATGAGATGCTGGAATAGAAAACAAACAAAAAAGCGCATAACGTGCGGACCGCGCCGATGCGCTTTCCCTTTTTTCATGTCAAACATGTTTCCCCAAATTATGCATCACCATTATTCTGTGTTCTTCGTTTACCTGTGCTTGTATCTTGTTGCATTCTTCGTTGTGTCTCGTTTGCTTCGTGGGGTTGTGCGCCGTAGGTGGCTAAATAGTTCTGTCATTGAATACTTAGTCAGCATTATCCAGGTGTTGGTGGATGCTCTTACCTGGATTTGTAGCACAGGTGAACGCATTCACAATATGGCCATCCTATGATGGTGGTGTCCGCCGTCGAAACGTAGGTTTCCCACAATGCGGCGTCGATGTTGTGGGCGTTTGTATCGGGCGTAATTGTATGGCTGCGGTGTGATAAATAAACAAAGCGCCTTTGGAGTGTAGCTGCTAGAGGAATAAACGTAGATGAAAACAGTGGCATACAATATTTTTGTGCAGTGTAGGGCGTCGTTTTAAAGTGCAGCTACATCGGCAGTGTTGGCACGATAAACGAATGGTACCTTAGAGGGCGTTTATTTTAAGGGCACGGGTGTTTTCCAGGTATAGGTTTATTGTATAAATGCGACTCATTCTACCATTCCAGATTTGCGAAAAAACAATGAATTATTGGGTGTTAAAGTTGGAGGTTAGGATCGGATACAGCGAGAAACATGGGAAGACGAATCACAAGGCGGGGAAGAGGTCAACTTATCACCCATTTATTGAATGGGAAGGATGAGGGCATTTAGGTGGTCAAGTCGTTCCGAACCCACTACTCCCTCCCCCTTCCCCTCTCCTTTTCATCTCACCCTCTCCCTTGGTGTTTGTTGTTCCGAATCATGGCGTTATATTTCATCCGCAAAATGAGTTGTTTAATGCGGTTGCACCGATTCCGTTAGTTCATCGCCTTTTATAAGCTTTTCTGAAGAAGGTGTTGTAGAGTATATTGCAGTATTTTTCGCAGTCTTTTGCAACAGTGCATGAAGGCATTATAATATGTCCACAACGATGTACGTGTTTGTATGTTTTGGTGGTGGTTTGGGGAAGCCCCAAAATTATCAACATGAAATTTGTCGAGGTAAAATCCTAAAATCATCTCTGAAGTTTTATCCGGTTCAGTTCACCCACTCGCGTGAGAATTGTGGGTGGTACAGGTTGCATGGATTTTTAGGTTTTTTTGTCCAGATGTACGTATTAATGATGGTGTAAGGAAACACGCTGGTAATTGTCCTGCCATGCTTTTTGTGTGCTTGTGCAAGTCGACAATGCACATTATGGCAGTGTCGCATTTCTGTGCAAGCATGTATGCGTTCCTGTCATGTCCCTTCAGTGGTTCAATTCGGGAATCACAAGTCGAGGTTGCCGATTGCCGGATTTGATTCATTGTAATGTATACCAGATGTTGGCCTACCATACCATGTTGTGCCCCGATCCATCAACTTCGAAGAGTCGTAGATATTTAGAGGTTGCAGGAAATCTGCAGGTCGAAAGTTTTCCCAACACCCCTCGCCACCCCCCTCCCCTTTTCTTTTTCACGAACAAATGTTCTCATCACACCGGCGCTACGTACATTCAACCGTTTTGGCGAACTGCGACTAGAGGTCTCTTTTTTTCGATTGCATCTCTATTGCTGCTTACGGTAACCTGGGATTACTGTAGAAATACCGCAAAGACTGCATGAATGTTATAGAAGTGCTGATAAGAGCAAATGCTGTATTATAGAGTTATGTAGGGCAAAAACGTCAGACAAGGTCGCTTTTATTGGAATGAGTTCATAGCCAACATCACGACATAAAAAACATAGTCGAACGTGAGTCTAATAGTTGCTTGAATTACCGACTTGGTGTCGGACTTGTGACCTGAGGTATTTGCTCCGGAACTGCGGCAACTGGAGAGAGTGGAGCAGGAGGTGCGACTTCCTCTGAATTCATCTTCAATTGTTTGCGATGTGTGTGCACATATGCTATATTGAAGAAAGAGAGAAGAGTGAGAACGACACTATTCAACGAGAGTAATAGTAAATGTTCCCCCAATAATTGTGCGAATCGATACGAACAACCATTTTTAAAGAAAATCGGCTCGTCTTTTTCATCAACCCTGCAATACCGTCTCTTACATAGCATATTTGGTCGATATGACTGCATGATGGGGAGAGGGGGAAGGGGGAAGGAAAGTGACGGGTGGGGAGGGGTCTTTGGATATTCAGATGCAGCGATTGCCATTTTTTAAGATATAAGATTTCGACCATCTATCAAGAGAGAGACCAATGCAACCAAAAACTTCGTTTTTTTNTTATTGAATGGGAAGGATGAGGGCATCCAAGTCGCTCCGACCCCACCACTCCCTCCTCCTTCCTGTCACTCCACCCTCTCCCTCCGCTTATGTTACTCCCAGTCATGGCGTTACCTTTCATCCGCAAAATGAGTTGTTTTATGCGGTTACATCGATTCCGTTAGGGCATCGTCTTTTATAAGCTTTTCTGAAGAGGGTGTTGTAGAGTATATTGCAGTATTTTTCGCAGTCTTTTGCAGCAGTACATGAAGGCATTATAATATGTCTACAACGATGTATGTGTTCGTATGTTTGGTGGTGGTTTCAGCACGGGGAACCTCAAAATTATCAACGTGAAATTTGTCGAGGTAAAATTCTAAAATCACCTATGAAGTTTTATCCGGTCCAGTTCACCTACTCACGTAAGAATTGTGGGTGGTACGGGTTGCATGGATTTTTAGGTTTTTTTCGTCCAGATGTACGTATTAATGATGGTGTAAGGGAACACGCTGGTAATTGTCCTGTCATGCTTCTTGTGTGCTTGTGCAAGTCGACGACGCACATTATTGGCAGTGTCGCGTTTCTGTGTATCTATACGTTCCTGTGTTGTCTCTTCGGTGGTCCCAATTCGGGAATCACAAGTCGGGGTTGCGGAATTTGATGCGTTGTAAGGTATACCAGATGTTGGCCTACTATGCCACGTTATGCTCTGATCCGTCAACTTCGAAAAGTCGTAGATATTTAGAGGTTGCAAGAAATCTGCAGGCCGGTCTCTTTTTTTCGATTGCATCCCTATTGCTGCTTACGGTAACCAGGGATTACTGTAGAAATACCGCGAAGACTATGCATGAATGTTATAAAAGTGCTGGTAAGAGCAAACGTTACATTATAGAGTTATGTGGGGCAATGACGTCAGATAAGGTTGCTTTTATTAGAATGAGTTCATAGCCAACATCACAACATAACAAACATAGTCGAACGTGAGCCCAATAGTTGCTGGAATTACCGACTTGATGTCGGACTTGTGACCTGAGGTATTTGCTTTGGAACTGCGCCAACCAGAGAAGGTGGAACAGGAGGTGCGACTTCCTCTGAATTCATCTTCAATTGTTTGCGATGTGTATGCACATATGCTATATTGAAGAAAGAGAGAAGAGTGAGAGCGACACTATTCAAAGAGAGTAATAGTAAATGTTCCCCTAATAATTGTGCGAATCGATGCGAACAACCATCTTTGAAGAAAATCGGCTCGCCCTTTTCATCAATCGTGCAATACCGTCTCTTAGGTAGCATATTTGGTCAATAGGANCGAACAACCATTTTTAAAGAAAATCGGCTCGTCTTTTTCATCAACCCTGCAATACCGTCTCTTACATAGCATATTTGGTCGATATGACTGCATGATGGGGAGAGGGGGAAGGGGGAAGGAAAGTGACGGGTGGGGAGGGGTCTTTGGATATTCAGATGCAGCGATTGCCATTTTTTAAGATATAAGATTTCGACCATCTATCAAGAGAGAGACCAATGCAACCAAAAACTTCGTTTTTTTAAGCAACATTTTTTTATGTTTCCATTCAATTTCCTCATCCTCACTCCNNNCATCCTCACTCCATCTCCCACAATCTTGAATCTCACATCTCAGCTTTTCTAGGTGCCTCGATCTTTGGCCAAATCAGCCATTGTAGTTCTTGATCTTCTGCTAACAAATTTCAGATTAGCGTTTCAGTCCCCGAACTAGTAATAAACCCTTTTGTGGGCTTTCGAATCTACATATTTATAGGGCACTTTTACATCGGCCACACTCCATTTTACGACTGTTTCGGTTGAAAAAGTGAACTTTTTGTATGAGGTTTGTAGAGGAGGTTGGATCAGCTGAAATGTAAATGCGTTATTGTGCATTTTTTGTAACTGGTAACTCATTTGGCGCATTTGTTCATATCTTCCCTTACAGTAGTTATCGTAGAACACGAAAGTGCACCATACGCAGACGGGTTGTTCACCACGTTGAACAAATCGATGGCAGTAGAAGAAAGCAGGCAAACCATTTCATCATTTTAGCTTGTCAAGTAACCTTCGATTCTAGGTCGTTAAGTAATCCGGTATGCCTTCTTACCACCAGGTTCCGGTTCATTCGGGCAGTGAACCTTGTCTTTCCTCTAAGTCCAGGTATTGGAAGATATGCAACAACTACCTGATGTTACATCCTGGTCTGCTATGTACACAACACGATTCGGGTAATTTGCATATATGAGATGCATTCAAATGCGCATGTAATGTACGTTGAAAAGGTCCTCCATATTCGGCTGCCTTAAAATACTGCCCTTTGGAGTACGACATTTAACCAAAGAGATCTTTCTTTTGGCCAATTGAATAATTCCGTCACTAAGGAATTTTGCAAAAATTCGCTATGCAGTTCCAAATTACGGTCTACCGTACACATAGCCTGCGGAAGAAGCTTCCGTATTGTAGTGTTCGACGGGTGCGCGGATGCGCAGGACGTTGGGATCCTCCTTACTTTCTTCATCTGATAGTGCAGCTACATCCTCGCATCAAAAATTCTACGGAAGACATATTAAACCATTGGCTGGGCCAACATCCATGGCTTGTGAAGGTCGTTGTCGACGAGTCTTTTTGCGGTTCTTACTGTAATTAAATATATCATCGCGGTTACTGTAACAGCTTCGATATTATGAGACGGGAGAAGGATGTGTGGAAGGTAGCCGAGTAATATGGCAATGGGGGAGATCGGAAACGCTGAAAATGTAAAATGTGGTTTTTGCTGGGGGTATCATTTATGAAGGATATGGTATCGCTACAGGTAGCACACTTATCGTAGCGAACGGCCTTCTATACAAAAAATTCTCCAATGCCTTAGGGGATTTATACACTATCACTTCGGCAATGAATATCGTTAAAACTTCCGGAAATAGACCAATTTACTAACTCTTGCGCTTAGCACTGCTTAAATATGTGAATCAATTTGTGCAACAGACAGGTCACACCTACTGATTAGTTGCCTGAATAAAGAGATAAATACACAATATCACTTCAGATCCTTATATTCAAATTTATGTCCTTATATTTTATTTATTATTTAAATTGTTCAATATGAGGGCATGCTTAGCAGGTCAAAACTACCCGGATCGGATGACTAATCTGTTTGTGAAATGCTATATTTCAAGAGCTATGCGAATTCATCAAAAAAAGGCCAATTATATAAATGTTAAGAAGGGTTATTGATTTGTTGTATTTCATATACTGTTCAATGGATTGCCGCCGAAACGAATGATCAACTAAGATGGTCAATAGTTATGCATGTGAATCTCTTGAAAATTTACATTTATTATTGAGCTTCAATGGAAGAATCTACAATTTTCTTTTGTATTTTATCAATTTAGTAAAGCGATCAACTTAGGCGAAAGTATGTAAGATGTGATAGCGGATGCGCACGTAGACGGACGGATACGGACATATGCGGAT
>JAAVTS010003394.1:9047-19642 GCA_022845575.1 Baylisascaris ailuri | reverse complement strand
CTGCGTTATTAAAAAAAGCCTTAGAGGCACAGAGTCCATCGTACCATGTAGTCTTCATCCACACTTCCTAAATTTCGGTTATCATTTGCGGATGTTGAAAGCGGGAAAACATCATAACATACAAGCCAAAGCTCCTAGAGAAATCTGAACGTTTGGGAAAGACGAAAATTTTAGAAGAACGTTTGGTTACATAAGAACTTTGCTCTTTCTTGTCCCATCTTTAGGGAAAAATAACGCATGATATTCACTTTCCTTCCTCACATATATTTTCTGCTTTGAAAAGCTCCGACAGGTATACAGCAAGTAATCACCTTGTCCATGAGGAGGAAATGTCTTCATAACTTCTGGTGAATTATAAAGCACTTTTATTTTGCAAACGAAACTTTTCGAACGCATCTAACTGCGCATGATGGAAACTTTTCTGAGTACTCAATACTTTTAATGCATGCTTAACGACCGAGGTAATATATGATGCAGTCACCTACTCTACAGTGCCATAGACATCGCTACCGCGAGCAGAACAAATTCTGTAAACTATGGAGTAAATAAATATATTTTTGCGAGCAGCTCGAATTCTTTTTGTATAAGAACTGAGTGGTGAGTAGGTAAGGCCATCGTTTTGAGTGAGAAGGCCACCTCTAGGGGATTGAAGCATCGACAAACACTCATCATTTTGTTTCACCTACCGAGTTAGATTTACTTTTACCCACTTCGCGCATCTGCTTAGCGACTTAGGTACATGCTATTTCTACGCATCTTCAGGGGTTTCCTTCCACAGACGCAGTCTGGACACATTCTATTTCTATGCACCTTCAGAGATTTCCTTCCATAGAAGTAGAATCTTATTTCCCTGCCCGATTAACGAGGGGCGATGGCAGGATGAATTCTTTTCAAGAAATCATGGATGAGATAAATCAACATCGGAAGAAGGTATCAGTCGATAGGCAGTTGGGGAAATGGGTCGCTCTATAAGCAGTGATGAAGCTTTGACCAACAACCACTCTCTGGAAAGCATCGACTGAACGTTTTAATCTAATGCGCTACATGTTGTGCAGTTGCTTTGGTAAATAACATCCGCAATATTGTTCTTTCAGAAATAGGCTCCTCGATGTTAAGAATGTTGATTTTTCGCAATGAGCCGAGAGCCTGTCGAACTGCGAGGAGATGGGTTCGTTTCCATTCCATATGATAAATCACATTGATCTGGTAAATGCAGAGCAACGAAGACAGAACCGGTTTTCTTCATATAGAGAGACGAGATCATGAACTGGATGAACTGAATGACACTAGAGGCATTTTGTTGCTTGTTTTACGCAATTGCTTCTTGATTCTCATAATGAAGTCCATCCAAGTTCACTTGATAAGTCGTTATCAACTACTAACTTCGTCGTTTGTCGGTTGTTGGTCCAAATCAAATATCATTCCTAAAAACGGCATAATTTTTAAAGTAATATGCAGAAAGGCTTTGGTTAATGAATCTGCCTGGAAATGAACTGTTCTTCCACTGATGAATCGACTTAGCTTATATCTTTTTTGACAATCCTTGATCGGCAAGTCGGCAAGCACCGGTTACTAGCACAATTAGGAATACTAGGGAACGAGTTGCTTCTCTTGTGGCTTGGACATAAGTATCTAGTTGAATTATCACGTTGTAAATGTTAGTAAATACTGTGAACCTTTCCAAATTCATTGTTCGTTCAAGTGAGGATTTCTTCGTTTAGGATGAGCAAGTTCAGCGTCTACGCGAACGTACTAGATGCCGCCGAAGTACTCCCACCTGCAGAACAAATTCGTCCTCCTGAGGGTAAAATTACAAGCTATTTTGCCCTTTCGTCAACGTTATCTAACCAACGAGTTGACAGTTACGTGTCACTTTTTCACTAAAATGTATATAAGCATGGGCTTTCCAGAGATATATTTTTTGGTGGATATTCTCGGTCGAGGCGTGGGGATATTTCTGTTGAAACCGGTTTTCATAATTAAGAATTTTCGGCTACATCTTTTTGTTGGTTTATTGGATTTTGGAGGTTTTCTCTGGAATGTGTAGGCGNATCTTTTTGTTGGTTTGTTGGATTTTGGAGATTTTCTCTGGAATGTGTAGGCGTCACGGTAGACTGGCTATCTTGTGAAGCGGGTATGGATTTGCGGAAAAAAATTCTGAACATGTTGAAAAGTTTTTCCGGGATGTGTTGAAAATGTACGAGGGGGCGATCCAGAAACCTTATTACTTTCCCATTTTTGCATACTTCTGGTGCATACTAGATGAAAATTTGACAACCTGGTTAGGATGTTCGGTCGGGAACCGGAAAACCACATCTTGGCCACATTCCGCTCTGGAATACGTTAATTGAGCTGGAATTTTTTTTTATTGTCCATGGTTTGGGACTGCCTATCATAATCCGTAGAAAGTTCCAGGATGTGGTGAAAAAACTTGGTGATCTGCCACCTTTATTTTCGTAGCTTTTTTCCTTGATTCCTTGATGTTTGACGATCGAATTCAGAGAAAGCGATTCTCACGTCACTCGGATTGGCAAGTTGATTTGTTGAATTTCCGCCAGCGACAGATACCACCACCACTGGCGGATCTGCAATAAGTACAAGTAGAGCGGCATTACCCCTTAGTCAGGAACCTTGTAGAGTTTCCTGTAGGTATGTCACAACAACTCTCTGCAGCTTTAAAGGAGCTCTTCTTAATGCAATCTGATTTATAAAAAATTAAATGGAGCTCAAATCAGCCTTCGCCTGTGTAACACCAAAATCATACGTATTAACTCCCGCGTGAACTTTGCCTGAAAGCATCGAAAAGATAGGAAATGTTCATGCATATGCATTTTGCATCCATAAGGTGTATTTGGAAAATCTTCATTGAGGTGAACTTTCCACGCGTAAATTGTATTACATGTCTAGTGTTTCGGTATTCCTCAATGTCATCCCCGTTCACTTCATCGAAAGTACAACTGCGATGAACGAACGAATCTTCCTGAAACGGCACTAAACAAGAAATAATCCATTTCACTGCACAGTGTTTATACTCTTTCGCTATGCATACTCCCTTTACTCAGGAGACAGAAGAAGGATTTTTCGGATTATTCGCTTGCGCAGTTATGATGAACAAGTTCACATGGAACATTTAAGGAAGACAGATCTCTGCTATTTTGAATACGTCTGTTTAGCGTGTCTTTTAGAAGATATGGCTTGTTCTATTCTTTTAATATTCAAGCTAGCAACTTCATGTTGCCCTTCCCCATAATTCATCGCTTGTTGGATATGAAGCGAGCAGGAGAAAAGTGAGAGCAGTCCATCATGATCACTCGTTATCGGCTAATTACGGCAGAGATATTATATAAATAAATTCATGAGTGTTCACAATTTGCATTCATCAATGTTTACGGTGACATACACTAACAAGCCAACCATTCGGTCACTCCAACTTTTTCGATGTTTATGCCCGTCCATCGCAGTTTCCTATTTCGACGTAGTGTTTATCAGTACTCGCCATCACCTATAGCCATAATAGACTACTGCTTTCTTTGTCTTGGCTCGCGCCGATTGGCCTTATTTTATCACAGGTAACTACCGCAAATATCATGTTTTTGATGGCCACTGACATTTATTTAGAAGCTCTCGTAGATATCCAAGGCGTATGTATGCACAAATCCACACAATTTTTCTAGATCAACATTACTCATCAGTAACTTTCAAACGATAACGTCTTCTTGCTCAGCATTACCAGTCCTCACAGTATATGTGTGTATGCTTTATTGATCGAACGCAACATCTGCTTTTAGACAATTGATCAACTGGGGCGTATATTTTCGTAAATTGCTTGTGTACCCGCAAAATTCCATTGTTGAAGCCGCCGAACGCGCTTTTGACCACTGCACGTTGAGTACGAAAGAGCAAGCAGAGGTGGGAAGGTTTTTGATCTATGCCTATTTGCGGCTGCGTATTGGTCCACCATATGTGTGCAGTTAGTGCGCATTCATTACGTTAGTTGCGTGACTTACTATGCGGCTGTATCATGTTGTTGAGTGAGGTGGTCGATGTGGTGCGTGACGTTGATGCTTGAGCTAGGGTGCCTCTGAAATGCGATGACTGCGATATGAGTTTGCATTTGGGTGGCATTGCCACTCTCGGTTATGTCGGCCAATTGCGTTGCTTTTACTAATTTAGTTTTTCTATCGTTGTTTGTTTCTATGTAACCTCTCATAGAACATAAATATATCAATGTTTCCGTGATGAAGAAGTGTTATTGGCGAGACTACTGTGTCCTAAATTTTGGCAGCTACAATAGCAGTATGTGATCCTCCTGAGCGTGGAAAACAGGTCTTTTTGATGGTCCACTGAAGTGAGGTAACTTATATTGAAGGAGAAGGGAGTCCTCGAGGAGGAAATTTTTATTGGAAGGACAAAGGGATGGAGTATTTGAGGCATTGAAATAAGCTGAGTCCTTTTGTTCCCACCTCCTTCAATAGGCTGAAGAAGTGTGATGATATTCTTTGAAGGTTGGTCATTCCTGCAGCCATCCCATTGTAAGCGCCGTTCCCTCAAAAGCCTTTTATGCCTCATTCCACCGATAAACGCATTCGCTGTATATTTCTCTGTACTGCTTTTGGAATGCTTCGTCACGCAAAAGCGACCCGAATAATCTTTGTACGCGTACACTTTTCGCACAACTTCTGCACATTTTCGGACGGTTGTGTTTCATGAGCGACGCTATGCAAATGAATATCGTAAAGGAAGCGCTTATTTTATCGATACGGAGTGAACAAGTAGAAAAGTAGAAATAAAGTTTATATAGGCGGCATGTTGGAACGTATTTTGGAAAGCTCAGTTACGCAGCGTTCCGACTTAAATAGAGGGAGGGGGAAGGGGAGAGGCAGAGCACGAAACCGCGGGAAGTCACAGAAGCGCGAGTGCCGTATAGAAGAGCCCACCGGGGGTGAAATCTGCTTTTCTCTAGCAGAATCTCGTATCTTGCTATGCTTTTGAGTAGCTGGTTCATAACGGAAGTTATACGGGATTGTCTCGCATTAATCCGCAGCCAGCTCATTAGAAATCAACTTAGATCCAGCGTGTTGCCTTAGGTTCTGTTATCTCATACTGTTTTTTTGATTCGCAGCGTACGTGCTTTGGTACCTTGGCAGTCTTAAAGCTGTTTTGGAAATGTCAAATATCATCTTCCTATCGGTGATCTAACATTTTCGACCTAAATATCAGAATGTAGCTCCTTGAACAATATGGGATAAATTTTTGAGTTTTTCGCTTTCACCCATAAATGTGATTTCACCCTTTCACCCCAAAAACGGTACTGTGAAAGCACCATTCATGGCGCTTCACAGTACCGTTTTTGCGTAGTCAAGGGAGCGAGGGAGGAAGAGGGGGGGGGGGAGTGATGTGAGGTGAAGTTAAGCAAAACGGGAAGCGATGCAACGGTGCCCTAGCCCTCTTGATATCGTCTCGGAACTTGACGCTTTCGAGTAATGAGGCGGTATGGACTCATAAGTTGGTTCCGAGTGGACCACCGAAGAGCTTTTGGGATCCCTGCTATACGACGTCATCACCGTTTTTAGCAGTTCGACGCCTTCACGTTAAGAAATATCTTTCAAGTTGTTAAGCCGTCATCAATTTTTTGAAGGTCGTTGACTGCCAATTTGAATACTCACCGGTGAAACGGAGAGTTTCGCATTCTCTTCTTTCCTGCGTTTTTGATTTGAGGGAATTGGCCTGGCAGGTTTGAAACTTGCTACGACTTGAGTTAGCGACAGATTGAAAGCTTTTCAGGAGGACCGATTCTACTTGAAACGGCAATCAGCAACTCTGCGTGATGACAACGCTACAGGCTCCGTATATCGGAAGCAAAATAAGCCTTGTATCAAAACTGGGCATTCGGTACGAGGGCATCTTATATACGGTCAATCCTGCTGAATCTACTATCGCCCTCGCTAAAGGTATGTTCTTCATTAGTGCATGGAAGAGGATGGGGTTGGTGGGTAACGTGTGTGGAGAGGCGGTTGGCTGGCGTGTTCAAGCAAAGCTCCGTTTATAAGCACTGCCTGCGATAAACACGTTCCCATCCTCCTTTCTGCCTCCATCACTTGCCAGTGTTTTTTCCAGCAGCCTGGTTATGTTTCTGGAACTCATTTGCGTACCACATGGTCCCTGCACCAACCAGCGCATAGAGTAGTGATGTACCTGTAGTCACAACTAGCGGGGTAACTCGTCGCAGATGAACATGATGATAACGAAATGCTTTATGATAATAAGTTTGGAGCGCAACGTTTTTTTTCGAAAATTACCCAGTCGCGTAACATCACAATTGTGGAAATGCCTTTTTTCGAGAATGTTGTTTTCTGCTAAGACATCTCTCTTTAGAGTGTATCGCTCTTCCTTATTCAATATCAGTGCTGATGTTCTCTTCATAGGTACGCTGTCATAACGTCATACTAATCTCCTCCCTCTCCCAGGACGTCGTAACATATTCTCTGAAAAGAGTCATCTTTTGATTTTTGGCGATCATTGCTTTGTGCAGTCAAAATTTGGTACGATCTTTTCTCAAGGAACAAATTGTAAAATATTTTCGGATTCAAGTACCGTACAGTTGTGTTTTTGGTGCAGCATTGCATATTAACGCATTCAGTACAAGCTGTTTTCCTTTCGTAATGCGTAATGCATAAAAGACTGCTCTTGAGACAGCATCGTCTTTGGGATAAATGAAGTGTACTGTTTTATGTTTCGGACACTGAGGCAGATATTTTATAAGTTTAATGATGAATTCATGCTCATGCATGCCCTTTGTGTGTCCACTAAGTTTTCCCGTCTTAGACAACAATAGTCGAAGTAATCCTCGTCACCTGTCGATCCATTCATGTTCTTTTCATGCTGATTGATCTTTGTGAGGCATTAACACCCAAGCATGCAATGAAATCCGCAAATCAGTTTTTTTTCAGAACCGGTTGAGTGACGGCCGGAAAACCAGTAGTTGGAAATTTATATAATAGCGACCCGACTGATAGCAGACTGCAATATTAGACTCGTAAACGTTGTTTCCTGATTTTGTGTGGGTTATTGGCGAGACGAGCTGGAATGCAGAAGCGTATGCGGTTACGACATTGTCGGCAACCTTATCCACTTCAGAGTTTCCTTAAATCTAGCCCACTAATTTGTCAGAACTCCACTAGGTTCATATCGTGTTCATTTGCACACTTGTTTAAGACCGTCGCTTTCAGTTCGTTGTTTCGGGACAGAGAATCGACCGACTCATAATCCAATTGCTGGTCGTGATAACATCTACGAATACATCGTTTTCAAGGCCAGTGACATACGGGAACTGACGATATGTGAAGGACCAAAACCACTGATACAGTTCGACAACGGCCTGCCGTATGACCCAGCAATCGTGAAGCTATCACTTTCAAGCGCACATGCGAATAACCGCCCGGAGGACGGCGATATCAAATGCCAACGTTAGTTTCGAATGCATATTTCTTAGTTCTTCTTTCATGTGTGTTAACGGATGCGTTCCTTAGTTCTGAGGTATACTGTGTAGTTATTTGTGGACGAGATATCCGGAGCTAATCTATAGTGTGGCCTATATGCAAGACCGTTTATCGATTGTGCCACATTATGATGCTTCTCATAAATATAGCAATAAGTAAGGTTCTATTGAACACCATTAAGTGAAATTTACGTTTCAGTTAGGCGTCGAAAAATTAATCTGCGCTCGTGATTGTTGAAGTTGGATCGTGATATCACTAAGATCTTGAGAATTGTCATGCCTGCGCCATATTTCATCACTCGTACTTGGGAGTACCGAGTTTATATAATTGCAAGTGCGTATCTCTCCTTTCGAGGTTTTCAGAAAAGCATCACTTCCGATTGTCATTGGAATTTTTTGAAATTACTTCAATGGGGTGAATAGCGTTCAGATCGCGAAATATTATTGCAGTCTTATTGGAGGAGGGTGAAGGGAGGGGGTGGAGATCTTTGGCAGGGATGTATCCTTTAGGCGAGTTGTCGCAGTGTTGCGACGATAGCAGAAGTATTTCTGAGTGAGGTTCGTCCTATCCGCATTTTTTGGGACCCTGACGTCATTGGTTACCGCCTCGTTTCATTGGTCCTCTGAAATTTGTCGATTTTTTATGGAACTTTCCCCTGAAATTTCGTGAATCCCGCATGAGAATTCTTACTTTTCTCATGGTTTTTATGAAGTCTAGTCTTCGGTGCATAGGACATTACCTCATTTTTGACTTATTTTTGCTTTTTGCCTACTCGGAGAATGCGCCCGTTGCCCAATATCCAGTTATGGTTTTGTGCTTCTGTAATTTTCATTTTCCGGTTATTCATAAGGAGGTGTTTCTGATAGTTTCTGATAAAGGGGACCTTGTCTCATAACCTAGTCATCCCATTTATGCGCCGAGAGAAGGGAGTGGAGTTGGTATGTGTAACTTACTGGTGTGGAAGTGAATGCATCAGTGGGTTGAGTGTTTTGATTTTTACGTATTATGCTGAAGAATGGCGAAACACCAGTGCGTTTAGTGTTATTAATGTTCGGCGCTCTCAGTAAATCTTGAAAGATAATAATTATCTTTTTCAGCGGGTTATTGCGCAAACGCGTAAACGACAGATGTTTATCATTTTAAATTAGAATAAGTCGTTGGCATTTTTGGCGGCATGTTTTCTATATGCTGATTAAAGCCCATATCGGTTAGAATACGAAGTGTAGGATTCATACCGGTAGGATGGATTTGATTGCTTCCTTGTTCTGTGACTGACACATAAAATACCTGTGGTTGTGGCTCATTAAACAGAGACATTTGTAATAGTCTTGCGTATTTTTGCATCGGAGCGTTCAATAGTTTTTTTCCGTATAGTGCTTGATTTGAGGGCAGAGTAGTCATCAGCCGGGTTGCTTTCATTTTTCCGGCACAAAAATTTGATTTAATGGGGCCGTTGGTTTTATAATGCGTTAACCGTGATTAGAGTGAGGGGTGGAATTATCCAGCCTCACTAAAGGCCGCATGGGATTGGTTGTCGTTGCAGAAATAAAGAGACTGGCTGACACTGCAGGTCTTTGCAATAGTGAGAAGCCGGAATCCTGATCAGATACCGCCTGCGCAAATATAAAAACTGTTAGTGAACTTAGAGTTGAACCAATTTCAGGATATCGGCGAAGCGATGCCAAAATCGGGGATTTGTCACCATTTTCCCGCTCATGGCAAAGTTATTCTAGCATGCGCAAAACCGATGATAACTACCAGTTGTCGCAGATGAATGCTCGTCCACGAATGTCTCGAGGAGGAAGGTCAAAAGAAAAAAGAGATCGAGTTGACTTCGACGTCGATTACGATTTCGAAAGGGCCAACAAGCTGTTCTGCGAAACCGTCAAACTTTCCTGCGAGGAAAGCAAGGATTCCAAAAGTAAGTGTTCTTATCATTCCCACTGCTTTTTTTACGAGCCATCGCGCTTTGAAATTTCATTTGTACTTCAAGCTTGATATATCCAAACAGATTCTTTCTCTGAAGAAATAACACGCCAGGAGCGAGATTTTTATGAGATTGCTCACGGAGATACTTGCTTAGCTTTCAAATGCTTATTGGGGTCAGATTGCATTAGAATTCTGGGAAATGAGTGATCTTGTAATCATCCCAGTCACCTATTTGAATTGTAGTGAAACGCTTTACCTGATCCTCTGTTAGTGGGGAAAGGCGGTCACAATGTCAGAGGAAATAAGGTTGCTAACCGTAACGCAGTCAACATTGTCTCCTCTTCTTCTGTTGTGAACCTGAGGTCTCCTCGCTTTTCCTTTCTTTTCCTGGACGAATGTAATCTCTGTTAGTTGCATTCAACTGCAGTTGCTAGTGCCACATTGGAGGTCATATGCTTGGTAAATCCCATGCCATGTGTAAAAGGTGCGTGGATCACAGCACTCATGAGGAGCTGGTTGAACAAATAATGGTGAAGCATGCAGGGAGGCTGTCGACGCAAATTTGTTTTTTTCTTTTTTATAAGGGAAATGCTTGCTGAATAATCCTTTTGTAGATGCTTTTTGCAGATTCCTGCAGTGACAGATTCTAGTGATCTTTGGAGGGCGGGGTGAGGAAGTTTATTTGGTATAATCTTGGTGGCGTGGGAAGGTTGACACGATAAGACAGCATAAATTGAAGGTGTAATCTGTGCCGTCTGTAGTCGATTAGATGCATTTAAAAGCACTTCCTTGACGACGGGTTTGTAGAACCAGTAGAGCGTTTAGTTCTTTTTTTTTCGGACATTGGTTTAGGTACATATTGTTGGCTCGCTTTTCTGTTACCTTGTTGCAGAAAAGGGATCAAGAAAGGAGATGGTATCACCGAGAAATTATGATGGCGTACAAAAGGTTGAGAACGCTACCGAAGAAAACGACGAGAGGAACCTGTTTTACAATAAGAACACGTCGTTCTTCGATAAAATCTCTTATAGAGCAACCGAAAATTTCGATAGGTGAGATTGCGAACATTTTCGCATTTCCGCACATGAATTTAGTGAAGAGTTATGTGTTGGCGCTATAAAAGAAAACAAAGCAAAATAATATGAAAATAATCATATATATATATAT
>JAAVTS010003393.1:0-10884 GCA_022845575.1 Baylisascaris ailuri | reverse complement strand
GGTTGTCACTGTATTAATGGCATCATTTTTATTATTGCTTTCTCCGCTAATATTACACCTTCATACATTGGTTTATAGCGTCGCATAAACATGGGAAATAATTTTGAAAGAAGCATTATTTAAGTGTTCGCAAAAATTGTCGGAAATACTCGTATGAAAGCAACGTTTGCTGACTGACTATAGCATCTACAAAGGTTCATAGAGAAGTGAATTTTTCAACATTCCAAGTGATAATTCCTAATAAAGATTACTATGTTCGATTTTTTTAAATAAAATATCCCTTTGTAAAACGAATTTTCACCAACGCACAAAAAAGTTTATAGTCTTTTCCTCGCATGTGGATTAATAAATTTCTTAAATTTTAATAATAAAAATGCTTTTCAGAAATCTAATGTGACGGAGCAAAAAGGTTGCATGATGATAAGCAACGATGACTGGAAAAAATAAAAAAACAAATAAAATAAAATAAAATAAAATAAAATAAAATAAAGCATTTCTAATGACAGAACGCAAACAAAAAGAGTTGAAATAATCGTTTCCAGCAGTAATTCTCTTTTGATAGTTTTTCCTCTTATAATCAAAAATGGAGCTCTATACGTTCTCATAGTTCATAAATGCTCAACATCTCTAAATAATTTAAAATGCTAGGTGGGAGGTCAGTGCACGATTTGGATTGATTAAAATGATTGATAAACCAGAAACAGATGTGCTGCTAAAGCGGAAAACAATAACCGGATATCAAACCGGAAAAAAACGCTCAGTGGAATCGATTTTTCATCACTCTTCAATATTTGAATGATTTTAAGGGCAAAAAGCAATACACAGCTTGCGAGGGCTTGTGAAAATCCAACTCCACCTCCTCTTGAAGCTTATTATGGCCTATCTGGCCTATAGTGGAATCGTTGCCATGCACTCATTTATTGCTTCGTTTAAGTTCACCGTTTTCATCCCGTATGAGATATGGGTGCATTCACATTAAATGAAAAATTCAACAGCGATGGGAATGAATTATTAATTAAACTATTTCCCGTTTGAGATCTAAGGAAGTAAGCTACTGCCTCAAATAGACGAATTGTTTTTATTCCACTTTGTTTCTAGCATCTCATTTAGCTTCGCTACAAACTACTCCAAGCTTGAGCTTCACTAAAAGGTGTGTTCGGAGCCTGAGCTTCATTACAACCTGCTCCGAGCCACATAGATCTTCAATTCTTTTTACAAAGCAATAAACCAACTCAATGACGTCGTTTTTAATTCGCCTCGAAAGCCTATCATATAGATTTTAGCACTTTGCAAAGCTTTTGGCCGATTGCATTAAATAATCGCAAGATGCCAGCTTATAAATTCGTTTAGAATCACGAAAATGCAATTAGTGAATAAAAAACGTACATATACATAATTTATTGAACATGCTTTCAGATAACTAGTATACAACGCCTATAATTACGAAATGACGTCATTAAATGATAGACCACCCAGTTGTTAGCGAGTTGCTTCATAGCGCCAGTAAACAAGCGTTGAAACTTCAGGAAAGGCTAGCATCTATACATACATAGATAGGTATATTCGGCATAGTCATAGTGTGATCGGCGAATGCAAAGTCTCAAAAAAAAAGCACATTATTGCGCACATTCATCTAATGCATTTTCTTCGATGATTGATTTATAACAATCTAAATTCCGCATTAAGGAACGAGGAAAACCTTCGACAACATATTGAACGAAAACCTTACCGCTAATTTATTTTAATTACTGGGATTCTTCAGTAAGATTAGTATTGAAGCATCGACAAACCTACAAAATCCTCCATCTTCAATAAATCTCCTTACCAACGTGCCATTTTCCCCCTTCAGCACGGTTTATGAGCGACTTAGCAATCCTTAAAAATAAGATTCGTTAGTCTACTGATCAAAAGAAATAAAGAAAATGAAAAAAAAACAAGTTGAATTAATATAAAGTGACGTTGCTTCTATCAGCGTAAAAAGGATTAAAAAGCTCAGAAATATGGAAAACAGATGTTCATTCATTTTAGTCATAAAGAAAAACATTCGGAGTAGAATGCATGCATAATGAGATTCAACGATACGAGAGAGCTGGCTGGCATGTGCCTCTGCTCAATGAGACCACCGAAGCATCGTGATTGTGTGCATTTTTATCCAATACCCATGACGTCATTCTAGAACTCTTGAAGTACATACCCACACCTTCTATATTTGTGCGTTCTTTCATGTTCAGTCATTTATATACGTCATTCACACGTCGTTTTTTTCAACGAAATATAGTGGGCAATTATTTGTGATGGTGGTGGTAGTGATGGTGATCAGTCGATATCTTAAATGAATAAATTTGAATTCGAATTGAATAAATGAGATGAGTTTCAAAATAAATTAAATTTAGTACAAAACGAATTTGGCAACTATAAAGTATGAAACATTTGGTGCATAAAAGGTAATGTGGTCCCCTTTTAGTTGATAATTAAAACTTGATATTGCTATAAAAATAATGTCACTCGAAATATGAATGAATTAATGAGACAGAATTCAGATGAGGTTTTTTTTAGATTGAAAATTCAATCAATGCTCAAACAATAGAAATTTTATAAGTTGCATCGACCGTATAGGTAGCTCCGGAATTTTTGGGAAAATCTTTTGTAACATTTTCATTTTTCTAGATTTTTTATCGGTAGACGGCCTAAAAGATTTCCTCTTTCGCAGTGGACTACTCAAAAGTGTAAAGAATCACAATTTGAAAGATGATTCTTGAAAGGTTTTAAACTTTCTTCAATCAAAAGTTGAATCTTTGTTTAGAATGAGTCGTTAAAGTACTACAACCAGCCAGATATTCCTGTATATTTGTATATATTGTAAGAGAAGATTTGAAAGATTAAAGAAAACGGGAAGCAAATTTGCAAGGCAAAAATTTTTAAATGAACACTTCATCTTGAAAAATGGTTATATACACGAGAAAATGCCATATAAAACACTGACAGAACGTCGAATTTCACCGAAAGTTGTGGAAGCGATGTTAGAAACATTTTGCAAGCATTATAACATGACACCAGCTAATTGTAAAAGCAGTTATTTTGATAGATGCAATAAAAGATAAGAGGCGAAAATTTGATGCATTATAGTCTCATTTGTGAAGCCATTTCAGATTAGTCTACTAAATGTATCAGAACGACATTCATAAAGAACCTTTCTTCGAGACACTTTCCAAGCTTAGACATAGCTTAACAACTTAATGACAGGTGGCAATAACGCCGGCTGCAAATAGAAATACTCATCAACTGCATGATATAAAATCCTCCATATTCTATGCACATGTTTATGCCACATTCATAGGTCGATCGATTCTTGTCGCATCGCAACCATCTCTCCTTTTCACTTTTCGCGTGCAACTCAAAAAATATTGCATGCCTCCGCTATCGTTTGGAAAAATTGTTTCGGGAAGGAGGGAGGGGGGTGGGGGGGGGGGAGGGAGGAGGAGGGAACTATAGGATCAGAAACAGAGACTACCAAATTCCCATGAATAACGAATCTTCATCTCCCTCACTACGATTCATATGAAACTAAATTGCATTGTCTAGAAAAATTATCAGAAAAATATCCCATAGGAAAAATTTTTCCATATTAGAAATGTAAAAAACAATAACGAACACAACGAGAAGATAGCAAACCTTGGGAAACACTAATAATGCAATGAAATAAAGAAAAGATACTGAGCGATAAAATTGCAGTAGAGCAATGATCTAACATAAATCTTTTGAAAAATTCATCTCCAATCTAATCTTGCTAGAAAAGAATTGATCTCTCAGTATGAAGAGTTCCTTCTTCCTCTTCTTCAAAAAAAAATTAAATAAATAAATAAAAATAAAAAAATCGTAGTGAATTTTAAAGGTTTTATCCGTTTTTTCAAAGGAAAAATTCATAAAACGATTCAAGTAATTCGATATTCCTGTAAATTCTTTGTAGACATGATACTTCAATAAAAACGGCTAAACGTGCTTTTGAATTAACTTCTCCAACCGGTTTGAGACGACAAACTTTTCGAAAATAGTTTTTACCGGCATCACATATCTTTTCCAGGTAATTTTTTAAAGGTTTTATTGCTTTAAAAAAAAGTTTTTACGATCTGTAGGTATTACATGCCATCGAAGCAGATATCTTCAGTAACTAGTCAAAAAATATTATCTTATAAATATTGCAATTTAAATTTCTACTGAAGAAAATGAAAACAGAAAATGCAAAATAATGTAAGAATGAAATGCGGAATGGATGTTTCATTTTATTTCGAAAAATTCTAAAGAATTGTTACTTTACTGGCAAAATTAATTTTATTCATGCTATAGATAATTTATGCGACTTTAGCAAGTATATAGTTTCATATAGCAGCTTAGCGAAGAGTAGTTTCTTTGTATGCAAGCAAAATTTATGAAGGAATCATTTGGGCACAAGCGAACAATCTATGAAAGCCTAAAATTTTTATCACAGCGAAAATGCTATGACAGTATCACATTAAAATGAAGTGTAGTGATGCAATAATTGATAGAGTAAATCAGAATATCATAGGGACGAATGCAGAAAGAAAAATTTATATGGTATACTAATGGATTGAATTTCAAATCAGAGATGAATCTAAATCATTATAGGATGGGCGATGACAACAATGAAAGCCTGTATGACAACGAATGAATAGAGCTCGGCAATAAGCAGACCGGTTTCAGAACGCGTGAAGTTTTGCCTATATATGTCATCTAAGCAAAAAAACGATTCCTTAATTGCCAGTATCGCTGAAAATTTTCACTCTAAGCCGCCTCTCCTAAAAATAAGAGGAAAAAGAAACATCTTTCATTTAAAAAAAAATCTTATCAGAATGAATTAAACAATGCAATTTTCTAAAATAAAAAAAAAGTTTCATTGGTCTGAACGTGGCCAATTATATGCACATTTATGCGGAGAATATAGAGATGAGAGATAGACTTCTACGAATTTCTTTTTGTAAAAGAAACTCTATATGAATTTCTCTGAGGTTTTTCTATCCTGCAATTCGTGATCTAAAATTATATGCAAATATCATGCGGGAATGATGCAAATATTGTCCCCACAAAATATGCGTGAAGTAGTGATCAGCTGAATTATAGGCAAATACGTAAAAGAATTTGCATAAAGAAAGCAGCCACTGGTCGATTCGCAGAAAGATCGACCTTTGCACAGTGGAATCTAGTAATGTACCAGGCGAGAACAAATACAAAGCGCGTCCAGAAATATTAAATCATGATGGATGACCTAAATGATATCCTTTAAAGTTTGCTGCTTTAATCGCTTCACATTTTATGTTGCAAAGTTGAAGTATTATTATAAATGTGCTAAGGTTCTGCATATATGCGAACATCTAAATCACTTCAAATCACAGCTCGACAAATCATGTAGAAAGACATTCGAAAAACGCAAAAAAAAAAACAGCCTAGGACCGGTATTACAAACCGCTTTCCAAGATTTCGTAGTGGTTTAAAGGGCTCTGTCTACTACTGACGTAGACAATCAGCAAGGCACTTGCATCAATACATCGACATATTTACCAGCATTTAGCCGACTCAGAGCTTCTGTTTCGCTAGAGGCAATCATACCCCTGCAGCACCTGCGCAGGCCAACGGGGCATCTGCGGGGGGCCTTTGCAAAGGGAATTGGTTACAGGGGGTCGAGATTTTTTGATCGCAGGGAACTCGCGTTTCAAAATTTATAATTCATCTTTAGGCGGTGGCTCCCACTGGGAGATGGCGGTGAACTCTGAACACTAGTTTAGACAGGGAAATCTGAGAAGCAACGAAATTCCACGGAAATTTGGTGTTACAGAGACCTCGAGCTGCACAACTATGCAACACCTTTGAAGTAATAAGAAATGCAAACAGCATACAGTGCGGCGACAGCATCCATACTTCATGATCAAAGCAAAACTGCATGCCGAAGAAAATCTCATATTTTTTCGACATGTTCCTTAATCCAACCACCTTTCTCATCCTTTAAGCAAAGGCACTTTTAATACTACAATAAAATATCAAAAGAAATCACCCTTCGAGAAAAGTCGAATAAAGCATTTCCAATGTGGGCCCCTATAAACCAATCAATCCACTTGCCACCTTACTCCAAAAGATGTTTAACAAAACCCAATAAAAATGGCGCGAAATAAAACTCAATTTATTCTCTCTTCACGATCTGAAGCATAACAAATTTCTACAAAAACATTACATAGACAGCATATTGGTGAGGTGTAATAGTGCAGGTAATTTTTAAATCAATGAAAAAGGAATAAGAGCACAACACTAGCATAAGTGAAATATGCAGCAACGATCAGCAACTACAGACATCACCATTGCACAGATTTGAGATACGAGTCACACTAGCAGAAAACAATGACGTAAATCATGCAAATAGAACTCAATCTCAATTAAGCTAGTACATTTCTTACTGATTTAAGTGCACATCTTTCCCACGTTATCTAAGCGGTTTTCATCCATATCAATTCTTAAAGCTAAGAGTATCACAATGCGTTCAAAAACAGTTTTCGAAAATATGACAGTACAAACGAAAACGAAAAAAAAACAACTGATCAACGTTTTATCGAACTCAAAAGTAACAAATCAGATTGTCGTCATATTCGTCAGCCAAAAAAAAAAACAACCCACAACTGAACCAATTTTCTAAATCATCATAGCTATTCAGCAGCGATTTACGTATCCGCTGATATAATAATAGTGAGACAAGGCCGAAAATGTAAAACCAAAATCACATCAAACGCATACTACAGCGAACTCAGAGAAACGATGCACACTATAGCCAATAATGTAGCGAACCTGGCTCGACCTGATGACCCGAACCTCTATTTCTCGAAGCAAGAAACGAAGTGGAACTGAGCAGTAACATATATGACCCCCACCTTGATCTCATGAACACCTCAAGAACCACCGAAATAACTGCGGATGCAGCAAACGAATGAAAAAGACAAATGAAGCAATAAACGACCCAAATATTGCGTAGATATAGAAGCATAATGAGAGAATACAAATATTGAGGCAAGCTTCGATGCGATACCCTAAAAGCTCTAATAAATCGATCGGTTTTTCAGCAAAATTATATTACCTCATATACAAATAAACACTAAAGATATGATAAACTGAACGCGTGAAATGCATAACACCCGCTTATATAAAGGCAATAGTAAGAAAACAGCACAAAAATATTTTAAAGAAGTAATTATTGAAGAGTATGAATGCAAGCAACGGATGACCACAGGCATTATTGTAGAACCCAACTCCTTCGATCAGATATAAAATAGCGTTGAACCTTAATAGCTAAAATAAATCACTTTGAGCGTTATTCACATCAGAATGCTAATCGCACCTCCAGAACAACTTTTTCACAACTATCGCATTGAGAACGGTATCTAAATCACAAACCGTCATCCCCTCCGCTTTGAAAATCTTACATGTTAATCTTTTTTCCACTAATCTTTTACGCCACCGACGTTGTTGATCACATAATTGCGGACCAAGAAGTAACCGAAATTTCCAGTAGAAATTCGAAACTCACCACATGCAGGCTAGTACAGATTGCGTTAAGATAGTGAAATGAAAATTAAGAGAATGCGCCGCCAGAGATGGTTTTCAGTGACAAAAATTTTGCCTAAAAATTTGAGCATGAAAATTGCTTCAGAAATTCTGAGCAAATGGAAATATTCTTTTGCAATGGTTAATTCATTCCAAATCTCGAAATCGGCAACCAATTCTTCATAGGCGAGAAGGAGCTCACATTCGTTATTAAGCTTCTATATGAACAAATCATAACCTCAAGCCAAAAATTTAGAAATGAAGTTCGAGGAAATCACGTGAGATGGTGAAACTTTGATGCTTAACCATGCATTTAGGGGATATGATGCGATTTATCTATTTCAAAAGCTGAATTCTCGCCATGAAGTGATCATTTCAAATGAAGTCAAAAAACCAATGAATTGTAAAACGAGACCAGCAAATAATGTTCGACAAAATTTGTCGTGACCATACCGACTCCAAAGCATTTTGACAATTCTGACCCGATCTGCAGCGCAACGCAACCTCAATCACTATGAAACACTTGCGAATCTTTTATAGGAAGAACTATGCATGACCTTTATAAATGTTGATGTACTTGAGCTTGAAATTCGATGCAACGCATTTAGCCATATAAATTACGCTCGAAAAATTTCATTAGTTCAGTTCAAGTTGAACCACCCGAACGACAGACATATACTGAGATACACAGTCACGACCCAGTGTTACCGCGTTTTGCGAACGCCAATCTACAAAAGAGAGAAAAAGGGAGCGAAGTCATTAGGTGTACTAGGCAGCTGGTTCCGCACATGCTCACATAAACAGATAAAAAGCACCGAGAGATAGATAAGTCAACAACTAAATCACCGTCGAAAAAGTCGATCCGCTTCCATCGATTCCAAACACACTTTCACCTCTACAACGCCATCTCGTCCGCCGAACTGCCTCTGCTATCCACCTGCAACCACTCAACTGTCAATATTATCCAGCAAACACTCACGAAAACTAAGCAAAGTGGACAGCATAGCTGGCTTGCATAGCATTTCTACAACGATCATGTATCGGTGGCTTGTGTGGACGCGGCACATTCTTCGAAAAAAAGCGACCGAGTTATGTAAACTATATTGTGAAAACGAAATATTAAAGAAGAGTTATTTACAGCCTACAATGAATATAACCAATATGCGCATTTCGCTACGAAAACAAAATAGTCAATAAAACCATCCGTGGAAAAAGTAGAAAAGTTGTCTTTCGTTACATACAGGTCCTTGAAAATACAAGAAAACTACATATATCCTCTACAACTGGTCGACCAGTAAAGTATAGATCTTATAACCGGATATTCATGCTAACAGTAGAAAATATGGCTGCAAAATCATCCTAACAGGACTTTCAGGAAAAAATGGATTAAAAATAACCGAACGAAAACGATCGCCAGAATGTCTACAGGTCGAAGATGATGTGAGAAGAAAACGACGGTGCAAAGCTTATAAAAACGCAGTAGAGCGACGCTTTCTACTAAGCTATAAGTGAATTGCATTTTGTATAACGACCTGTCTGATAGCCAAAGGACTCTTCCTGATGCTTCCATTATTCTTCGCCTTCGTCCCCTCATCGGTACGCTTCGGTGAATCCAGAATCGTGAAATCGAGCTTCGGCAAAGGGCGCATTGCTAATGTCCGCAACTGTGCTCTTATTTGACGGGGTACCGGTGCTGACATAGCCGCACGCTGCAAGCCTCTCTCTATTAGATAATGCGACTTCTTAGAAACCCACAAGCACTACACGTCATCCTTCATCAAAGAAAATTGTTTCTCTTGCATGCGACTTACTTGAACTAACAACGTAGAATAAAGAATCACGAAAGCCTTTCATAACATCCAGTAGAACATGCTCTTTTCCACAAACTGGCAGCACTCGTAACCTCCAATGTAAAGCTGCTTTCCTTCGCAGCCTCAACACGGGCCAATCTCTAGGAATCGATAACTCACTGATTCAGGCAATAAACAGAACACAACAACCACACAACTAAAACATAAGAAACATTCAGCACCTTCCCGCTCTACGTGGCACTACATATCCTAGGCGCTTTCTTCGTTGCGATTCAAAGTGTGGAAATGGCTAACCAAATTTCGCTTCGTAAACTGCATCGACCTTTTATGTAGACGACCGTCATCAGCTGCCTCATCACCGTTACTGCTAGGATTCACCTCAGATTCAATCGATGTGCCAACAATCCTGTGTGATGGACTGCGAAGAGGAGATTCTGAAAGGCGAACGCGTTTCTCCGATTCCATTGAGCGTCTGAAAGCGAACAAACGCTTCAAAATGATGTTTAATTGCAGGTCGACTGAACTTAAACCAAATGATGGATCAATCGTTACAGACGCATTCCGCTTCGTTCAATAAAAAATATTGATGATTTCAGAAACAATAACCACTGATGGGAGCACGTTATTTCCCATCAGTGATTACCCCTCCCCCCTCTCCCCTTAGTTTAAATCCTTCATTTCCCATCATTGACTACTCCCTCAAAATAAAATTAAACTCTCCACATTTCCCCCATAAATTAAACTCTCCATTTCACAATCAATCTGATATAATAAAATATTATGTTTTGGTAGCTCCCCTTGTTTAAATCAGAAGACATGCAGAAATGTTCGTCATGTCTACATGGAACAACTTCAACGTCAAACAGTTACATTTCATTCTCGATGGTGTTTATTTCCCGCTTACACTAAACTTGCCGTCCATATTAAAATGCGATACAGAAATCGAAGTTGTCGGGCAAACTATAGATGCTATCAACAAACTTTTTGCATAATTAAGCAACTACCAGACGTTGAGAAATTACACAACAACATCCACCTCTCTCCTCACCATCATAGAGATAGAAAAAGCGCCGTTACTCTAAACTCCCTTCATGCAACACTCATAAAACAAAATAACAAACCCCACAACACGGCGGGATGAGATCGGCGATGATACTGAGGATGAGGTCGTCGAATTTGCATCTGGCATATCAAATAAACGACGCTGTGGTCTCACAATATTTTCCCCATCCTGTTCCGTTGCGTAGTTATCGCATCGACCTCCGAACGATTCGTATATTTCATGCTCATCTGAAATTCGCCTTTCAATTTTTCAAGTCTCCGCGAGCAAAAAACAATAATCATTTAAGTTTAAGTTAACTTATACTGCAAGAGGTACTCTAAATGCAATTAAAATGATATTGGTTAATATAATCGACTTTTTGAAGCTTTACTCCAGGCTACAATCTAAGCAACAATAGATTCTAAAAAAAAA
>JAAVTS010003392.1:0-10590 GCA_022845575.1 Baylisascaris ailuri | reverse complement strand
GGTGTCCCAATGAGATAATAGTAAAGAGAGCGATAATTTGCAAATATATACTTGAATAACAAGCATATTTCACCTGTTGATTAACGTATAACAATTAAGAGGAAGTGCTCAATACTTTTTAATTCTTTATTCCTTGTTCTTTCTTGAATTTTTATCCTTTCTTCGGAACCCAAAACGTCCATACGCTTAGGGGAAACGCTGAAATTCAAAAATGCGGAAGAGCCAGTCCGGGTTCGACCTAAGCGGGTCCCAGCTTGACCGAATGAACATCTTAGATCGAAACTGGTTGAAAAGGATGTCGGTAGAGCCGACTCAATGTGCACTTTTGCAAGTGCAATACTCATAGAGATCACCGTCATGAATCTCCATCGAAAAATCTAACTTACATCATTTAAAAAAATCAACCACATGTAGGCTGTCCTTATGAACATCGTTTTCATAAATATTCCACTGAAAAGGTCATTTTTTTTCTGACAGGATTGGTTGTGAAATATGATTCGATCAGCGTATATTTTATCTTAGTTTCTTTTTTTTCCGCTTTCATCTTAGCTTGTAAAATTCAACAGCTGTTTCAAATTATCTCTGAGACCATCATTTGACCAATAAAAATTAAGACTTCCAAAAGAAAAAACCTGCACTTTAAACAAATTGACATATTAATGGCATATGCTCAAAAAATTCGAACAATTCAATTATTAAAAGTTTCTACGTTGAATTTGTGCAAACAATTCAAGCAAAAATATTCACTTCGAATTTATTTTATCGTTTGCAAGTCTATTGCTGAGAATAATTGCGTTTCGAAGATATCAATTCATTTGGCAATAAATTTCAAATGTGGATCATGCAAAGATGAGAATGATTCTCTTTGATGTTGAAAAAAAAAGCGATTAATTTTACGCTAAGAGATAATGATATATCGATTAAGTCACAAACATATCGGNATTAATTTTACGCTAAGAGATATGGATATATCGATCAAGTCACAAACATCGCATTAATACAACCAAAGAAGCTGACATAGATAAAAGGACAGTGGAAAATACATTAGAAAACAAGGGATCACAAAATCGTTCGCTAATAGCGTATTGCAAAATATTCTAATACGAAATAGCACTCTTCGATATTCAATGGATATCCGTTGCAAACACGGCATACTACGTGCAGAACTAGGCTGTATATCAATGCGATCGGCATGTCCTCTAAATACGGTTTCAGAGATTATTACCATCTCTGTTCTTCCAGTTGGGTTGAGAAGGGATATGTGGCCAGGAAGGAATATGAAGCGCAAAGCATGACGGACTACACCACAAAAAAAAATAACAGAAACCCGCCCCCATCATTATTAAAATTCACTCTTATTCAGAATATCAAAACTGCTTCTTGATCGAAAGGAAATCCGATAGGTTGGAGCTCGTTTGCCAGTTATTAGGGTGTCTTACCTAATCACTAAGGTAAGTTGAGCTCATTTGTCAGTTATTAGGGTGTCTTACCTAATCACTAAGGTAAGTTTTTCTAGACTTTCATTTTGGGAATTCTGGAGAGAAAGCTGAAAATCAATAAAATGGCATTATTTAAAAATGGTTTCGATGTTCGTTGCAATGCCTTGATTATTATGGAGATCGTGTTAGCAACAGTGTTAATTAATGTTTGAGCAATGTTTACTTTAAAAAAGTATTGCGAAATATTCAGTTAATGAAAATAAGTGATTGAATGTGTCGCCATTCTCAAGCATCGAAGTGCAGCCTCAGGCAGTTTATAGCCTCACGCTACTCTTGGGCATGCTGACACGCAAATGCTCACAGCGCCACTGCACACCTATTGCTCAACGATTCCACTTCCATTAGCCGTAAAAGAATTTATGGCGGTGGCTAGGGAACGGGTCACATAAACTATTTCTTTGATATTTGAAACAGTAAGTTGCTAAGGAAACTGACAAACCAAATGCTCATCTATATACGTAGAGCAATAGCAGTAACATACACGCGCCATATAAACGCATACTTGATTCGATAATATTTAGTAGATGGTCTTATGAGATGCACTTATTCCACAATGACAATATAATGAAAAAGAAGATTAGAAGAGTATGTTGGTAGTATACTGCCAATCCCTTCTGTAATATTGCATCCAAGTGTGGTCATTTCTGCTGTGAAGATTTTTGAAAAATTTTAAGAACATCTGATTTGTTGATGTTTTATAGATCGTTTTGTGGCCACCTCTTCCCTGCTTATCAGAGTCGAATAGATTTTTGACCATGAAGCTCTAGAATGCGATGGAGTGAACTTCGATCCGATTTTGAGATGCAACTCCAGGAAGCCCTTTTGTGATGTTCTCTTTAGTAGTATCTTTTCGTTCATTAAGGAATGTGAACGGAGAATGATCACTATGTAAAATGTGCTCTACAAATGGCGAATTTTATAATTTTCAATTCAGAGTTATTCGCATTCGGAATAGCTTTTCCTAAAACGTAATTGAGGCAGAGAACTGTTCGACGCTTCCAGAGTGGCCTTAATTTATTTGACTTGAGAAGACTTACTGATTTCATCTCATAAGCATCATTTGCGCCTCCTTACTCCTTCCCTCCCCCTAACTCCCCCCCCCCCCTCCCCTTTCCCAAATCGTTGTTCATCATCTCTCTTCCACTTATATAGCGCAGAAACAAACGTCTCCTTTCCTCGTTAACGGCGTTGAAATATTTCTCTCATTCGGTTCGTTCAGAGCGTATTTCTTAGTATCCCTTCAATAGTTCATGTTCACCTTCTCCAGCGAGTGTTTACCTTTCCGATCTCCTTTTTTTTGCGCGAACAAGGATGTATGTGAATAAGTACATTTACATGTGAACATGTCTTTGTTCACGTCTATGAACCTATTTTCGTCGTCACGAGCAGTTTCCCCTATAATTCTAAGCAAGAATTTTTCATTCTACTATATCGTTACTGCAAGATTTCTGACTAGAGCTGTCCGGAATTTGAACTCCGGAAAAATTAGTAACAGTTTCATTTCCTCATCTTTATCTCTTTATATCCTATGAATGATAAGTGACGAGCCAATATTTTCAACAGTTTACGATCCGGTTCCGAATTCAGCTTATAGGAAACTACCTTGCAACAATGTTGTCATCAAGTGCTTTCGATCACGTTAAACGTCCTCTCAACCTGATATAAAATGCCATGACCAAACCTGTTTTACACCCTAAATAATTGTGTGGCAATATTCCACAAATACTTCACCGATTCTGTGAGGATATCGTGTGTTAAATGCAAATCAGTCTCTGAAAGATTGCTTGCATCTCTAATGAAGGGGACTTTCCAATTTCAGATATGGCCATGAAAACATCTTCGATGAAGCTTTTCTCCACCGAGATAGAAGTGAATAAAGAATGAAAATTCAATGCACTATCATAATGCGTTCTAAGAGTAATGCGTTACGTTCAGTGTTTCTATGTGGTTGTTTACAGCTGCCGGAAGAATAGACTAATCATCAAGGTTCTCTCGGATTGACGGACAATTGAACTATGAATCGGTGATGATTCAATAACTTCTATGATCATTGACAAAAAATCTACACACTAGATAAACATTCGATGCACACAGCAGACGCTATCCGTAAAGCCATAGATGCTATTGCAGTGATGAAATAACCACATCGAGAGAACGAATTTCATGCGACACTCAACAACAATCACTGAATAGAACGAAGACAGTTGGATTAAATACACGGTCATCTATACCATAAGGCTCAAAAATTTTAAACACAACAATTGCTTCCGATAGAGTGCTGTATATATAAGACTATTTTCGCATTATGCAGTTGACTTCAATGAGATCTTTTCAATTTTCAACCTCAAGTTTGCCTAGTAATGAAAAATTTTATGAAAGTAATGAAAGAGTGATGAAAGCAACTGGTGTATATTATTATGAAAGAAAACCTTAACATTTTATGACATTATTTTTACTCATCAATGTTATATTATTCTCTTCAAAATTTTGAATTTACTTCATCACTGCATCATCTCTCGCATCATAATTGCACATTCAGAACGTCTTCTTCGTATAAAAACCTAAATATGCAATAAACTTTTTGTTCTATTGAACGATAAAAAAAGCAATCTCCACAACGTCCTAAGAAAGAAATGAAAAATTTCACCGGAAAAAGCAAAATAATAATAAGTTTTTTAAAACTCAGCTTATAAATTAGCTTATGATACCAATTCATTGGCAGAAAGATGCTTATATTGGATTAGTGAGAATGCAAGAGTTTTTTCTTTATCAATAAAATCATTCATATATGGATAAACTATTCACTTGCCAAACGCAAAACTTATATGAAGGCACCATTCCATAAGTAAAGTCTCAACTTGCATACTTACAAAAAAAATCGATTATAAGGCAACATGTTATTGCTTCTTCTAACAAATTTATAAAAATTATCAGCACTAATGCACTCAGCAATCTCGCACTATTGCTTGTCAAGCGCTCAAGAATGAGACAATTAGAGACCAGCATGTCGTTCATCGTTATATTAAAGATTTATTTGAGAGTTATTAAAGTGACGATGAATAGTGCAATTTTATCAGCGATGTTTCTCAGCATTCCCCCAAAGATTCTACTGCTGATTGTGTGATCATGACCATGCGGTCGTTTTGTGCTATGCTAGTGCATATCCAGCTTTTTCTCAGGTCATATATGCTTGTCATGGCACTTGTCATAGACATATCATGCTTTCTTGCGCCTACTATCATTCCCCCCCCCGCCCCCTCTCCCAGTCGTTTCGGGAACCGTACTAATTTCATTGATGCATAAGTCGAAAGACCATCCAGTGAAAGCACAGAATGAGGTAAAAAAGCAAGCTCTTCGGCGAGTTGTGGCCACGATCAGTCGCCCTAGCTACTTTCTGCTATTTCATTCCCTCTTTTGAGCTGCTCCGCGCAGTCACAACCGAGACTACACTTTTTTGTCGTGCGTGGCCTGACAAGATCTTCCAATATGTTATGTAGCTGAGACCGAACCTGTCGGAATTACAAGTGCATTTTTTACTCTTCTGAAGACTTCTTACAAGAGAACTATTGGTGAAGTGTCACTAACTATCAACGATGGGCAGCTCCAGCAAAACAAGTTGACTTTGATCTCGACTCCTTGGGAAATGAAAATTCTGACTCCAAACTCTGCAAAGAACAGTCGGCTCCCGCTGCCTGTTACTTCCGCTGAAACAGGAACTAACTCCACGACTCCGACTCTCCCATGAGTATAAGTCAGTGCCAGAGTTCGTTCATGGAATCAGCTAGGAGGTCGGCTCCAAGAAGTCGCCTATCACCACTTGTGATCACTTAATTGCTCATTTCTGGTAGTTCGTTCGCTTTGAAGAATTTCTGGATACAGTGTATGAACCAGTAATAACAGATCACGCTGTAACCATTTAAAACAGCAGTTCTACACACCCGGCTGAAACCAAATCGCGAATCGCAACTTTCCAAAATTTCAGAATAAAGTGGAAATATTTATAAATTCAACAAATGCACATGGTCAACTCGATGCAAAAAATAGATGAATTGGTCTCGGACGATGCAGTCATATAGAATCAGAATTAGATCAATCTAAAAGAGCCCAATACAAATGAACTATAAATTAGGAAAATTCGTGCAGTTAACATAACATTGGGTGGATGGTCTATTCTGCTATGTCTAATGGAAACAATCGAGCAGAAATCGATCATCAGTAGTGTGTCCTTTATTGCCTCTGAGCATTCTTTCAATCTTCTAGCTTTTATAATATCACGCTTGTTCAAAACAACAGGAAATTTATGAATTGGTTATTCATATTTTGTCGCATGAGATCAGCATTCACTTCTTCACCTTACAAAAGAAAGCAATAATGAAGAATTACTATAACCGTTGATAGCTACATTGAATATGAAGTAAAAGTTCGGAAAGAAGCAACAAATGGTCTATTTAGAATACCTGTCGAATCATATAGACCCTCCTTTCACCTCCAGGAATTCAAAAGGACTAAAACCGATCATTACAAAGACGATATATATAAAAGTACTTGAACGATTAGCAGACGGTTGTGAAGAATCGACCCTCCATCTCTAGCATATCGACATAAATCAAAAGTTACCATTTTAAACTTACATAGTAAGTGACGGGAAAGATACGCTATTACAAAGTTATTGCCACAGCTACTATTAGTTTGGAATACAATGGAAATAGCTGCAAACAACAAAAACCCCTTCTGTACAATACCTATCGTATTCATCGTGCAAGTGTGCCACGGTATCTTTTTGCCCCGAAAGTGAAGAAAGAGTTGCAATTCAGCTAAACAAGGTGATGTACAACGGGTGATAGGGATGCGAATGACGTGATGGAATGCGAAGCTACCGATGAATGAACGTGTGATGCGCTACAACCGATGAATGGTGGGAAAATGGACACTGAATGGACAAATGTGAAAACTGTTAAAGGTTATACTTTGTATCCCTATATCCTCATGTAGTGCACCCTTTTATAAGAGTGCTGCTTGATAGTTGTTTGTTCTTTGCGTACTTCTTTCGATCGCTTCGCTTGTACCCACGATAAACCCTTAGCACTCTTTTCCGTCATAAAGCATGGCGAAGAAACTTTTGTTGAGTATTTTCCAACTGCAGATGCATATTTCACGTGGCGCAGTGAGTCTAATTGCCTAAGCGTGCTTCTTGAAAGTAGCCGAGCCTGCTTTGGTCTGGCCCGATCCTTAAGAATGTATGAAATATACAGTCCGGAGTTTGTTGAATGACTAGAATGTGCAAGTGTATCTGCAGTGCGAGGTTACGTTCTACCAAGCTAGCGCTATAACTTAAGCGGAGGATATATAAAGTTTCTGTGACATCAATCCCACCCTTAAAATATCATATTATAGGAACACTGCTGAGGATTTGATCTGGATTGTCGATGGAATGTGAAAAATGTTTCGGACCAAGTTTTCTTTAATTAGAAAAAAAAATATTTGCAATGGTCGCACAAACGTCTCTCCTTTCGCTCTCGGCAACGTAGCGATAAAAAATTATCAACATGAGTCCACTTGAAAGCGCCTAGAGGGATATAAATTGCATCTACGAAAAAATTGTCATAAAAATGCATGCAAAATCTGATAATTTTTTCAGTCAACAAATGCCACCCTTCATGACAATTGCAGTATATTCTTAGCTGAAGCACTCATGCGGCTTTCAAAAGAGAAAGGAACAAACGAAGAACATCAAGGCGATGCCGCATTTGGCTACTATTGCCGCACCGACTGGTCCCTCAGGATATGATGGTGAGAATGTGCTATGGAATGNNNATTTCTATAAAAATCGAAGAAGGAAATGAGCAAAACTGCTGAAGGAGTCTTGCTGTAAAGGCATATTTATGTGAAAACAAGATGTCAGTTTATTGTAGCGATCCTTTGATGCCACAACAGATTTTCGATGCAAATTATTGCCTATAATGTGAATAGTGAGGAAATGTTTTATAGTCACGGCGATCGGCTGGCGCATAACTTGCTCATTTGGGCCAGAAACGCCAGAGAAAAAATAGGGACCAAGAGGACCTTGTGGATCTCTGTGACATGAACGCCCAAACGGGTTAGTGGGAATTCGGAACCACCTCACTGTCACGCTTNTCACGCTTATCTCCTCCGAGGGAACCTCCAAAACTCCAACGACCTATTTGTGGAGCGGTCGACCTCTTGCACAGCATGATAGAGACCCCACCAAAAGAAATCGTCTTGTAGAGAAGCAACATTAGCCCAAATGGTCCTATATATCGTCATTCATAATCCCAAGTTTTTGGGCCCTAAAACCTCCTTCCGCTCCATCCCTCTCCCCCTTCCATCTTCCAACCAAGAATTCCCAACAAGGTGAGTATCGAAATTTCTCAAGGCACCATTTTGAGAATTAATTTTTCGAAAACCTCGCTGGCGAAACTTGGCGCACATATAATCATTCTGATAGGGTGAGGAGGGGACGGGAGGGGGAGCGAAATGAGCTCCACCTATTGCTCAAGCAATTTTGCAATTCTTCTGTTAGCAGTTCTTCAGGGAACAAATATGTGGTGGATGTTAGCTGTGTCTCTTAAATATTTCATCTTTTTCATAAGACCTGAAAATGTCTCAAATATGGGTGCCAAATTTTGGTGAAGGTTTGCCAAACTTTGGTGCCAGCCACTGTTTATGTAGAAAAACGATTGAACGAGTTTCTATAGCTTTTTTTGGATATTTGTGGAAGAAATCGACGTAACTGCAAAAAGCAAGATTCATGAGAGACATTGCCCAAGCGCTTCGCTGTGATCGTATCATTAGTGGTTCGTCACAACGCTGCTGCAGAATTGCGGTACTTCCCCAATACTCGCCATTTGTCTTGCTATACGCTACCCACGTATCTGCAAATTTCTTACTATACACTACCCACGTATCTGCAAATTTCTTACTATACACTACCCACGTATCTGCAAATTTCTTACTATACACTACCCACGTATCTGCAAATTTCTCGTCATTATGAATACATTTAACGATTACCCTATTATATTTATGCTCTGCAAATCTCCATATCGAACACAGCTTCAGTGATGAATTTGTACGATTTTACGGCTGCAGGAACGTATTGACGAATTCTTTTATCATTAGAAAGAGTCGTTCGCTGCAATATTTCATAATTTATGGATAGTCTTTAGTAATCGGAAAGAAATTAGTGGAATGAGTTTTGTTTTGAGGAGAAAACTGTTGCAGACGAAAATCAAATAAAATGGCAACATCGTGAAAATGCTTTGAGGATTACCACAGGACAAGCAGGAAGTGGGCTCTCAACTGTAAATTTAGAACCACTCTTGGAGTGAATCGCAACGCATAAAAGGGCCAATAAGATGCAACCGAAGCGAGGATGAACTCTGATAGGCTGCAAGAGTAATGCGTTCTCGGATAAACGAGTAGTAAAATAAGATTACGCTGATGCACTTCAACCATTATTATAGACGATAGTCGGTGTCNTCAACCATTATTATAGACGATAGCCGGTGTCACTCTGAAATGATGCAAAATCGGAGTTATTCACCTTATTCTTTAGGCACATTTTCAGGAAGGACAACGATCTACTCCCTCAACTATTTCATAGTTGCAGCATCACATGAATACCGTTACGAGAGATTTAGACGTACTCAGAGAAGCCATTTCCAAACTTACTAATATCGTATGATTATTACCAGCGAATATGTCTTTGCGATTCATTAAGAAAGCTGCGGTGAGGCTTTACTACCCTTTGTGCCTTCTGTTTACATATAGTTTTCTCTCTACATGTCTACTGTCTAGGCAGTCATTTGCCTTAGCACTCCTCTGAACGCTCGGGAAACTACCACCGTGGTGCTATTACTGAAAAGTCTGTCTTTTCTAATGATGGTTTCCAAATAGATGTGGTCTATATTTACTTTGCCAGGAATTTGACTCAGTGGCACATCCGGAACTGTTGTTGAAGTTCATGGCTTATCAGACAGAGACGCTATCTTAGCGTGGGTGAAATTTTTTTATGCGTACGAGGTTTCAGGATGAAAGTTGTGAGCGCCTTTTCCTCGCTTCATCATGCGTTCAGTGGAGTGCCACAGGGTAGCTTTGGGGTCTCTTCTATTCCTGCTTTTAGTAAATGAAGCATCTATATTTCTCAGGTAAGAGTACAGTATACGTATTTTTGTTCTTCATAAGCATAGTAGAGAATTTTCAGGTACATATGTCAGGTACTAGCATGTAAGCTCGAAATCACTATGGTGGAATAAAAATGCGCTGTTCCAACTTATTTCTCTAAGATTTACGCCTTCTCATCAGTGCTAACTTGTAGTTCAGAATTATGCATATTCGAACTTTATACAAAACCGCACGTATAAAAATGTGTTAATTACTGAATTGAAGCAAACGATAGGTGGCGATTGTCTGAATAATGCTCAGCAGAATCATAGTTGATTCGTTGTACAAAGAAAAGCGTCGAAACATCAGTGGTGGAAGTAAAGAAGAAAATGCTCATAGAAAGAAGTCAAGAAATTATCGCAATCTGCAAATATAATTCATTAAAAAGATACTCAGATAACAACAGGGGCTGCGATCAGTTCGACTAGACAGTTGCACAGCTACTATTGATTAAAGCTTTTATGAAACAATATGACTAAGATTATCGGATAACTTCGAAATGAAATGTCCTAATGCCAATTGCTTTGAACATCTCATTATCACACCATCGCGTCGTTCTTATTCATCCCATCCGTCCATCTCCACCCGAGAACGATTGTATGGCCTTCCGCCAGATGGCGGGTACCTCCCTCCAGAATATGGGGGTTAGCGTCCTCCGTGCGAGGGATAGGACAACGTCCTCCTCTATATTCGAGAACGAAGCCTCCGTCTGAAAACAGGTAATGAATTGAAGAAGGTACTTTGTGAGTTACAACCGAAGTAAACTTTATTTCTATCTTAACTTTTTCCTTGCTTCTGCACAATTCTTTAGATGAGCTAATCAAAGTTTGCATCGTTACAGCACGTTGCTAGAAGTGACGCGGTTCTGGCGACAAGTTCATTGAGAACAGTAAGATAGCAGGGCTGA
>JAAVTS010003391.1:7608-19648 GCA_022845575.1 Baylisascaris ailuri | reverse complement strand
CGATTTTATTTATATGTTTCATCTAAATGCGAATATCCGAATACAGTTTTCACTTCTATTATTGTACCGATGCAATAATCGAGAGCAACCAACGTAAGATTAAAATCTGTAGAAAATAAACATACTTTACTAGCCATACTATAGTATATTGTTCGACAAAAGCTCCAGTCATCCTTTCAAGGCCTTAAGAAGAGGTCATGCTATTGTTATGAAGTTCAAAGAATAAAGAATCAACCTTTTTCTTACAATGAGTTTTCGTTTCTGAATAACCTATCGCTATATTTGTTACAAGTGAAGGTTCTGACCTCGAGATAAACAACGGCTTCACGACAGATCGAGTCTTCTAACTAATAAAACGTTGCAAATAAACGTGGAGTATTAATTAAAAGTCGGTAACGCAAGCATTATTCAACATCTTTCCAGTGTCCACTAGCAATTAGAGAGATTAAAAAAAAACCTCAAGTTTTCAACAACTTCTAAAAAATTACTTTTTTGAGCAACGAAGGACATCTCCGCAACAACATTCTTCTAGATACCAATTTGAATAATTAATTAGAAATATTGTCGTCAAGATCTCATTACTTGTTAGGTTTTGAGATGCTTTCTAGATGAGGATAAAAACGAAATATTTACATCAATAAATTTATAGACAATTTACCTGCCAATTTACCTCGAGTTACATGCAATGTGTATCACATCGGCTCATCAGAATAGCATCAACAACAATAATTTACTTATAAATTAGCTCAGTTAATGTTAACATTATTTGCATCAATTAATTACACTTACACCGGATGAATTTGTTGTCTTGAAACGTAACTCGATGGTTTCTTCTTTTTCCGATGTAAGATGTGGAAATTCATCCATTGAAAACACAATAAACGCGTGACCATCGAATCGAGCCGCATGTTCGATCGGTTTAACTGCAATACCTCAGGCAATTATAACAATATCAACACATAGAATTGTTGAAATTAATGAAAATCGAAAATCCATATTGAGGAGTAATTATCAATTTAATAATATTTCTTCGAGTAGTATAAACGAGATTCGCATCAATGGAACATCGACAATCAAATATCCCTCATATTGATTCAATCTTTCCAATTCTTACTTCTTCCCTTCTATCCTCTCTCATTTTCTACTGAATGATCTGAAGAATTCGCAATAAGCTTTGAAATGTGAATCTCCTAACCGCGCTATCTTATTATTGGTGGAATGATATTAAGGCAACCTTCAACATCAGCTGTGTAATCGTAAGGTGGCAGCTTAACACTGCCACGTTGGTGTGAGGATAATACTTTTGCATTTGTTTCTGACTTTTTATTTAAATTGAAAATTTCTAGTTAACTACGGATATTAGATTTGCCGTCGGTAACAAAGATGACTTCAACGGATAGACCGCAGATTCACTTTTCGTGGACAGATACAGAAAATAATAGAAAAACAGTGGCGATACTATCAGGAATAACCTGTATCACAAATAATGCATCTCAACTACTATACTACGATTACTTAAAATGAATGAAAACTAGTAATAAAATTTGGAGAAAATATTGAAATTTGTCAATAAATTATTAATATCTCGAACTATAGTTAACTATTAAATTATTATTAGATACAAATGTTTGCATACAACTTTATAAAAATTCGCAAAAAAACCTACAGAATTCACAACTTGGCCCATCATAATAGTCTCTACATGAGCATGCGATATGCGTTTCATTCAATGTTTCGCAATCGCCATGTTCACCACATGTGTCCGGTCCACAAACGGTTGGTTCCAATTCGCATGCTGAAATAATGTTATTCAAAAACAAGCTCGACTTTATTAATAGCTATTGTTTAAAAGGATTATCTCCTCTTCCATCCCCCCCGTTCCATCTCACTGTTGTTACTGAAACTTTTATCAATCGGTTCAACCCTCCCCCCTTCAATCGCCACCACTTCCTATATATACTCGAATTAGAATTAAAATTTAAAAAATATGAAAAAAAAAACAACGACAAAGTCAGCTGATCAAAAAATCGTTATATAAGATATAAATTCATAGAAAGCACTAAAAATGAAGGATGCATTTTAGTTGATCATTGTAAAGATGATCAAAAAATTCGATAATTTCAATCCAATCTTAATTGATGCTTTAAACGTAAGCATTAATAAAATAATTAAAATATCAAATCGTTCAAAGAATCTTAGTTGTAGCTTTCATTGGCATTCAGTAGAATCTCTTCAGTGATATTTTATAAATATGTGTATGAAAATAAAACATTCAATGTTGCAAGTGGATATTTCTTCAATGGATATGACCCTATATAACTTCAATTTCAACTTGTGAGTTAGAACTTTAGCATCGAACTTGAGCATGAACTTCATCTCGAAGGTGAGATTTGAGCTCGAACTCCACATCTCAATGATGCTGATAAAACTAGCGAAATAACATACCTTTATGATGTAAACGCTCCAAATAATAGCTTTTGATTGTGAGATAGCTAATTACAGATGGATACAATCATTGATTTTCATTAGTTCAGCTCGAACTCGAAATTCAAAAAAAAGATATTCAATAATTTGCGGATCAATAGAGATCAAATATCAGCCCCTCCATAAAGCTTACGCAGTATCAAGCAGTCTCATATATATGGAAGGAGAAGAAAAATATATAGGAAGTGAGAGATAAACATGGAGATCAAGAGGTAATACATTTTCGGGCCAACATTGTTAAGACCTACTTAATAACGTGGAGGATAAAGCATTCGTCTAATCAATGATAATAAAAACTAAATCAACCAACATATGTAAGAGTCACTATTTAATTCATTATAGCAGTCAATATATGCAAGTCCAACTATAAATTCCAAAAAGGAACGTAAAAAACAATCTTTGCTCGCTAATTACACAAAAGCAACTACTGCAATTACCGTATTACAAAACAATTACTGTAGCCAATATATATTTAAGCCGAGTAATTATTATACAACTAGCTTTAAAAATAATTCATAAGAATAATGAGTCTGGAATAAACTGATTGCCTAAGCTTGTAGATAAACGAGAATGGTTCAAAAAGATAAATAGACGCTTGACACACCCTACTTCGAAGATTATACGAAGATAATAGATACCTGGATATGGTATAATACAGTAAATTATAGCCAATAGGGTATAGATAACAACAGACCACATATAAAGAGATTCCACATTCCAAAGAGATACTTCAATATTAGATGGAGTACACTTCTAAATACTTCAAAGATCATACAGAGATAAAAAGAACTAGATAAAGATTATTTTACCATGAGATAACAATACATCAAATAGAATATCAGATAGAGAGAAAATTTTAGAGACAAAAAGAGAAAAGATATAAATAATACATCGAGATAGTGAGTTTCAGACGGACAAGAAAACAAGAGAACGCATTGCACTCTTGTAGAGCACGTTAAAAATTACCTAAATATTTTGATTTGATAATCATTACTCTATAGTACTGAACCTCTATTTTTTACGATAAAAATTCAACTATTTCATAACTTGTTCATCTAATTTAGAAAAATTTTTCAACTTACTAAGACATAATTCACTATAAAAGTTCAATTATTATTGTGAAGCTAACTAAAGTTACTACAAAGTAATGTTGCTTCACATATCTAAATGGACATACTGATCCTTAAGCTACATTAAGGTCGGATTTAATCCTGCAACAATGCACATATATTAGAAATGAACAAATATACACCAAGTATGTACTGCCTTAGTATGATGTACTTGGGCGGGCACATCGCACCTTCACATTACGCTCACAAAGGAACTCGGCTCGCGATGAACGGTGTGCTCTTGACAATCGCAGCGTTAATGCTACCGCTATCCTTATGCACAGCTCCAAGGTTTGTATTTTAAGGAAACAATTTTTTCTTGTTAAATTGTTTTATTTTTGAAAATTCAAAAATAGGAATTTTTTCAGGACGTATTTCATAAATTTTAATCCTCTATTCGCTTAGCTTCGATATTAACATATATTCACTCAGTCGAGGAAAGTCATCGTAATCAGTTCGTAATGAGCACACCTCGAATGTACCTTTGATGCTCAAGTATAAATTTCGAGGGATCCGATAGCCCAAGAAGAATTTTAAGTGCACCTCATAACTCCCACCTTCCCCCCCCCCCCCCCCTTTCCTTCGTCAAACCATTTAACAGACTTGGAAGCAATCGCTTACATAGGCCTTCGTACTATGGAATTCGTTTAGTGGACACAAACATGTAATTTGCATTGCTGCCAACCTTCAACGAGTGAAGATATTATCGTAATTTGAAGTACAATAATTACAGTAATCCAATTACGGAAAATTTGAGTGTTGGAGATTTTCGTTATTATTGATCATTTTGTAACAGTCATAAAAATTTTTGGTCACATTTTTATTTATCTATCAGCAAAAAAAGTGATTTCTTTAAAACGTTTCATTCTGTTTTACCAGCAAAAAACTTTTATATTTAAAATTAATAAAAATCCCATGCAACTCCAAGAATAATCATTGGTAAATATTAATTTTCATAAAATATCATTAAAAAAGTAGATCGTTTAATCAAATATTAGTGCTGAGCTCTCTACGAATTTGACAGACTCTCATCTCTACAAGACATATACTTTGCAACACTACATCAACTGTGCATATTACTGCAAACATTTGTTGCATAGACAATGAAAAGCTTTCTTTTAATGTGAATGTCATGTTCTATGAGGACGCATTCATTACATTCATATAGATCCTTTAAAGAGATCGCTATATGCATAAATATAAATGAGTTTCTCTATATAAAACTGTGTCTAACATTTTCTCTACTTTTTAAAAATTTTTCCCTCATCTACTTCAATTTGCAAACGTTTGTTTATGAAATACCCTAATTTTGCAATAAAATTAGAGCCAATAAAATAGTCAGTAATGAAAAGCTATTGCAAAATTTGAATTAATGATTCTATTCCAGTTACTTTTTTTTTAGTTAATATTAAACCACAACTCTGGTTGTTTTGTTCTATTCTGACTATTCTGTTCCAATTCATTTTGGTTAATATTTAACCATAACCTTAATGATTCTATTCTAGTTCAACTGTCGCTATTTCATCAATGATAAATAGAAAAAAAAAGCGTAGAATGAGTGTAAATCGAAAAAAGTTTAGTTCAATCACAAATCGCTCAATTCAGTTTCAGCATGAATGCGTTCTATCTATGTAGACTCCTAGTTGTCGTTAGATGACATTAAAGTCACCGGAAATGCTCTTCATTTGAGTGTGATTCTAATAGAATTGAAAGAGCAAATTGCTAGAATTTGCTATTAATTTTTATTTTTATTTTTCCCATCAATTACCATAGTTAATTCTCATATATCATATCGTTTTCCCCTATATTACCTACTTAAAATTATCTATAAAAAAGGTGAAAAAAATATTTCCCTGAGTTAAATAGAGATGTTCAACGATACTACTGAGTGCAAGCGACATCTGAGATTAGCATAAGAGAAATGCGCAGCAAATACAACGGATAATATGTTATATCAAATGTTAAATCAAAGACTATCAGCTGGGAAACTACAGATTAACTAGGGAACTTTGTTTTGATCTCCTTTGGTGGGGAATTTTGTTTCCGAAAATCTTCGAATGTGAATTCAGTTCAGTACTGAAGAGCTCAAAATGTGCAATTATTTCCATCGTATGACGGCTACGTGAATGCTTGAATTTTTTAAAATTATTTTAAAAAATTTTCCTGAGTAACTCATAAAATTATCGACCGAAATTTTCTATCGCCTTTTCGAACGTAAATCGTACTAATGATGAATGAAACGACCATAGATAAGTATAATAGCGAGAAAATTGAAAAACCTTTTTTCACTAACGCTCAACTTTAATAAACATCAGATATAGCGTGAAAAAAGCGTAATTAATTAGAAATGATTTCAATAAAGCTAAACAATACTTAACGAAAGTGATAAAAAACCAATTTGAATATTAGCGAACTAACTTCGTTTTCGAAAATTTTTTTCCGAAATTTTCCCGAAATTTTAGCAAGTTAATAAAAACCAGTCTACGAGGCATAATTTAGTCACACAATTTATAGTAATTTGGTGTGTCATTTAATATCATTTACATATGAAACATGGATACTTTTATATGACTAATATGTTAATTCGCTATTCAACAGATTTTTAGGCGGGGAAAAAATCATTGATTGTTTCAAGAAACTCCGAAATTTAGGATTGACCTGAATTCGGAATTTGTCATATTCAGGGAATTAGTTCCATATGTAAATGCTTCACTTCCTTTTACAATTGAATCAATTAAATAAAACTAGATAATACACTATCAAAATTTTTCTAATACTTCGAGAATATTCAATTTCAAATAACATTATAAAATTATTGCTTGAGATTTAATTAATCGATCGACTAGCTAAGACAGTGCTTGCAAAAATAATTGCATATATTGAAATGAATTTTGCAAAAGTTTTCACTCTCATACTTTAAATTTATCTACTTATTTATTCGTTTCCTTATCTATTGAATTCGTTTTATACTATTCAGAATATTATTTATACTATTCAATGTATTGCATAGGAGAAATATTATACATTAAAAAATGCGCAAGTTTTTTATCAATCCGATAAAGCGACTCCATATGGGAAAATGCATTTGGTCAGCCATATTTGGGCTGGACTTGATAACTCCAGAGTGACCAATGGGTACAAAGTGATCACCTAGCAATTTCAGTGGCCGCCTCTGGTTTCATTTCAGGAAAATCAGAGAGCCCATTAAAAAACCAAATATGTGGTTCCATCCAAAGAAGTAATTCGATTAATCTGGCAATAACATTTTCCAAGCCATATACCACCTCCCTTATAAATATTTCCGAACAAATCTCTATCACTTTCATTCTTTCATTGCTACAGATTTACAACTCTTTGAAACACTGGAGCTCCGAAGAGTGCGGAAATTTTAGCAATTGTGAAGTTCATGAAAATTTCTTATCACCGGAGACCATTTCACCGTATTCGCTTTTTAATAATTTCCTCTCCACACTTGAGAACAAAAATTTTAAAGAATTGAACTTAAATGAACTTAAATTGTAATGAATTCTAAGGGCCATTGTCCTTCCCGCCCTCTCCGATCTCTCCAGAATTCCGATCTTTTGGTGTTCTCAACTTTTTTTTTTACTCCACGAAATTCTTCATTTTCGAAAAAAAAGTTGGTCTTTAGACAAGAGTAAAAGTGCTCGCTAGCAAAAAAAAAAAAGTTAACACCTGACGCCGATTTTGAGCAGTTTTTTCAGACATTTTTGAGCCAAGTAATCGATGAAGTGAATATTCCTTCTGCCAATCCTATTGATGATTTTTTTTAAAGAAAAAAAACTGAGGTACATTATGAAATTTGTGATAAGAATGAATGCAATTATCAATTATAGCCATTGCCTAAGCGAGTGAATTATTAATGGCAGTAGGCGATTTTTCACGGAGTTATTATTACATCCCTAATTGAAATATAATATTAAATGTTGTCAGATAACAATGCTCGTCGAGTTTCTTATTGCCTTATCACGAACTTCAAGAAATGTATTAACTCAAGTGAAAAAATTAATAAAATTGAAAACTAAGTGGTAGATATAGAAAATTGGAAATCGAAAAAAAAGAATAACAGGAAATCGTAAGAATAGAGAAGAAAGAAAGGGCGGAATTTCACTCCGCAATCACCACCTAATTTAGCTATCCTAAGCGAAATATATTTCCTATAAAATTTTCATCTATTGCTTTCCAATTTTTACCAAAGGTTGCGTTAAAAGAGTCCCATTTCCACCAATTTTCACCGCCATCACAACCTAAAATTATGGTTCTTTCAAATGAACAGTGTTAAAGACGAATCGATGCAGCATTTCTTATTATGAAAAAATAATTATATCATTGAGAGGTCCTCTCAAACGAAACCTAGATGAACAAACTCATCTTCTTTCAATCTGCAAATCGGCGAGGTAACCACTATGGTTTTATTTCAGTGGCCTTACTGTAGCCTACGGTAGCCAGTCTTACTTGAATTTATCGCAAAGTTACTGTACAGTTTCGCCTCAAGAATTGCAACAAGCATGTTTTCAATGATGCGTAAATAATGCAATCCTAAGAAAAGTTGGAATATGTGCAACGATCTGTATTCCACATGTTACGATTGCTAAATTAAATATTCCTTCTACACCAACTAACGAACACAAATATAGCCACTGCCAAAAAGATTCCACTACCAAAAAAAAGAGAGAAGATTGGTAAGCCTTTAAAACTGGCAAACTTTTTTATATTTTTCCCAAATTTTTAGCTTGGTATTTTTTCTAAAATCATCCTAAATTACACATCTTTGATACACTCGACGATGCAAATTTCGATTTTAAAGCGAATTCTTCACTATTCAATTTGTCTAACAGCTAGATACCTACATTAGGAGTTCAAGCCTCATAATCAAACCCGCAACCCAATTGGCAAAAATCCATCACGATACCTTAAATGCGATTTCAACCAATGCACCTTCTGATTAGTGACTATTAGAGGAAATCGTAAAGGTAAATCCTAAAGATAAATAAACCGCATCACTCCAAACGATGTGAGGTCCTAAAATCCTGTCTAATATGAGTGAATCGTTTATATTCGATCTATATTTAAAATATATTTAATATTTCACTCTTTTAAAATTTAAATTTCAATTTGCAAAAATAACATGATGGGCATTATTCTCTCCCCTCCTTTAGAGAATCTCATTCAATCGTTTTCTGAGGAATTATCCAACGGAAATGCATCGATAAGTGTCACATTTTTTACGGAACATTTAAATGCAATAATTGCGTATTAAATTATAAATCTGAAATTGTTGAATTCAATCAACATTTCTATAGAATCAAATCTCTAAATAACGTGAAATATTTTTCAAATAAGTGAGTGAAAAAAAAAAACGAATCCGTCTACTGCATGCAAATATTTTAAATCTTTATTTGTTCACTATTTTTGAATTGAGTGGATTGAATAAAGTCAGTTTTTTTTTAATTTCTACTTTAAAAAGTTAATTGAACTTGACGATGATATTCATACTGTACAATTTTAAAAAAAAAAAAAAAAAAAACTTCGCCTTGGCCATTTTACCGAGGTTTTCAATTTTCAGCGCAAAGTTCGAATTTTTATATCTGCCATATATGAGTGTAGTTATTATACATAAATTTCATTTAAATTCCAAGGCATTCTATCTTGTTAAGTTCAAAGGCGAATTCGCCATCTTTACTTAGTTAATAAAAAAAACCTCGCATAGTGAGATAGAGAGAGAGGGAGAGAGACAAAGAAGGAGAGAACAGGGAGAGAAAACACTTCCTCATTACTCTCGTTTGCTTCGCATATCATTAATTACGGACGCTTATTTTATTCAAATAACAAATAAATCCGCTATTATCACTAAAATTATAAACCACATTTAATAGGTATGCAGAGATTTTCTCTCAAAAAAGTTAATATTTCTGCTAAATGGTTCGAATATTCTTTCTTGTTTAAAATATGTTTCATCTTCAAATCAATTACCATCCTATTCAAAAAAAAAACCTTAAAATTTTGCGTGGAGGCGCATCAACCAATGTGAGGATATCGTTTTATTAAAAGTTCACTGGATTTCTGATCCATTTGGTTTCAATCCATTTCCTATCCAATCCTATTCACCACCGAAAGTCCACCGAATTAAAGACATGTAGGCCTATCGAAAAAAAAAAACTAAACACAGTTTGAAATATCCATGAGATGTATCTAATTAACATTTAATTCCATACCGAAATTCTTTTTCATTATGATAATTTCTATTCAAATATTTATTTATTCATAAAAACTTCGCTAATTTCATATTTTATCCATTGCTTTACGCAGACGTAATAGTAACTCGTCAAAGAATTATAGATTTTTAAATCTATGATTAGCGATGCCAGTATATGACCTTGGTTTTGAGGATCACAATCTCAAATGTAAAGCACTCTTTAAGATTTACGATATATGGCGGTAAGAAATAAATAAACATCACTACACTAACTATAGTAAATAACAGAGATATCATATATGAGGATCACTATAGATATATGAGGATCAACTGTTAGAAAATAGAGATTTGGATAGCGCAGTCGATCGGATAAAGAGGTTTCATAGATTGAGTGAAACTCATATATATCAAATTTGGCCGATACTAAGAAAGTGATGTTTTTGATTGAAATCAAGACGAGTTTAGCTAGAATATTCATTAGTAAATATAAATAGAAAATCATTTCCTTTGCGTTAATAAATACACCTACCTATAACAATTATAACTATAATAAGCGGCATTGATATGACAATCGGAAAACAACTGTGAACAGCATGAATAACATCTTCCAAATCCTATTACCCACCTCGCCTTCTCCTTTAATTAGTATCCTCCTTTTCCTAATTCTCTCCCAGTAAACCGAAAGTGCACATGAAAACCATTCCTATCATCCACTAATTTGTTCTGAAGTAAAAAAGTTCACCTAATCGCAATTTATTCCACAATATAAAACACCTAGTGTAGATTCTTTACGATTGTTCAATATATATACAGAAATTATATAAAATAGAAAAGTTATAATCTTTTTTTGAAAAAAAAAAAAATCGCACAACACTATGAATTAATAACAGCATATTAACATGTGATTTAAAAAACTTATTATATGCGTATCGATTTTTTTTCGTTTAAAAAAAATTAATAAAGAAACGATAGGAAAAATTCTAATAATATGAAAAAAAAATTTTTTTTTTAAGGGAGAAACGATTCGTCACAGATATGTACAACTTATTGGCACGCTATCAAAGCTCACATAGCAATCCGTTCTCGGTTGCATCGAATACTCAAAAAAGGTATCAACGCCGTATATCGCCAACCGACATTGGAAATTTGCGTTGGTATTCACCACACGCAATGTATGTCGAATGAATTTAATTCCATCATAAAAATTTTTTTAAAGGATTTTTTCACTAACTATAAAATTTCAAAAATTTCATTGAATTTCATATGCAAAATAGTTTCACTATATTGCTAACTTCCTATTCGACGGATTCAATCGGAAAGAAGACACTATTAAACAGTAGACATATGTATCAAAGTGCCTTTGAGATAGGAGTGAGTCTTTCTATAATGCAGTACGAAAAGACCGATATAATTTTAAATAATTTCAAATTCTACAAAAAATTTTCGACCAAGTTCAATCGCGCAAAAAAAAAATTTTTTTTTAGATATACGTACCCCTCCTCCTTAAAGAGAAAGACAATTTGAAAATGTAGCAAATAAAAGAGAGAAATAGGTTAAGATGTCCAAACCGATCTCAGCGGAAATATGTGGGAAATTAGTGAAAGGAAAAGGCGATGAGGATTCCACAGATCAAAAATGCATCTTATCTTATTGTCACATAGTAAAACGATAGTCAAAAATCCCAAAACTTATGGAAATTACGCTCGAATGAAATGCTTCGCACGTGCGACCTTTCTTCGGTTTTGTTAGCAAAAAGCTTTCTGCAGAAATATCATTGGCATAATTTTGCATTGGAAGAAGGAATCGACATACTGAATAAGCCATCAAGTAGCAAATATATATATTAATTATTTACTGGAAAAGAGCTTTTGCTTATTCAATTATTCGTTTCATAGTGCAATGCAATTGCAACGCGATAGCAATAACGAAACGAGATTTTGCGCAATTTGCATACAATTGCAAAATTTCTCTCAATAAGAGTGATTGTAATAAATTGCAAAATTGCCTGATTATTCTCAATGAAGGCAATTGCACTTTATTGCAAAATTATTCGAAAACTCTTAATGCATGCAATTGCAATTCGTTGCAACGTTGTTCAGACCGGTCAACCAGTTCGGTTCAGTGCGCCCGGTTCAGTAAACTCCTACTCAAGGCAGCGGCACTACACTTTGGTTATTTTTGTTCAATGAAGCAAAAAATCCGTTCATTGACGTCACTTCAATTGTAACAGTAA
>JAAVTS010003389.1:0-19651 GCA_022845575.1 Baylisascaris ailuri | reverse complement strand
ATTAGATCCCTTCATAAAGTCGCATCATGCTCTCATTTAGTGAAGATGAGCTCGAGAGATAAGCTTTACATTGCCACCGCTGTCCTGAAACTCGATCTCCGCATACAGCGAAAGTTACGACTAAGAGAACAGAGAGAATGTTTGTGTGACGAATGACCAAATAAATTAAAATCCCCAATTTGAACTTCACGAATTTAGTTCATCCTCATTCGTGTAGCAGCTGTTTTCAGATTTTATACTGGAATAAGCTCATCTCGTTATCTCCTCTGTTGTCACTTTCATCATGAGTCGATTCATAAACTCGGAAGCATCAAGTGGAAACTATTGTGCATGATAACTCTATGCCCTACGCTGTAGAATTAACTCGAAAAAAAAGCAGCCGTCCTAAATGCTTTCTGGCTCCAGGAATTCATAAAAAAATTTTCTTTGATCTCCACACCCCAGAGTTTTATTAGAAATCAGAAAAATTAACAAACGAAATGATAGAAAATGCTGATTTGAATAAAGCGGAAATGTGAAGTTATTCGGGAGCTGATTCATAGCTTGGCTCATTTCATTCGAAACACCCAATCAATAAACGTCAGCAATTACAACACAGTGGAGGTTCAATTCATAAAACTAAGCCAAGCGATATTTTCAAACAAGTGCAAACAAACAAACTATATTCAAACAAGATAATTCCAAACGATAACACTAATATTGTGTTGTTTTTTTAGAGAGAGGTGTTCGTTTCGCAGAATTCATCTTCTTTGACCGTTATGGGAATGATTTTCCAAGAATTCTGTAGCGAAAACTTTTCATCATTGCAAAATCTGGCGCCCATCTTTCCATGCGAAGATTTCTTTAGTTGGCCGAATGCAGTAGGAAAATGAGCCATAAAAATCGCTAGACATCTTGAATCTTCAAGGAAGCCAAATTCCGATTCTAGTTCTCTGAATCAAATTAGGCGTGACAATGCAATTGAGAGAAACTGCAAGCACTTTTGAAAACTTCCCATTCATGATTCGTTTGCTGTTATCATATAAGAGCCCACAGTATCCTCTCTTGCTCCTCTAATTGTCGTCGAACTCTACGTTTCGTTTTGGGGACATCAATAATTATGTAGATTTTCTTTTACAATGGGCACAAAAAAATAATTGTGGCGAAATTCGATGCGTGCCGTGTCTCAAAATTTGCATGAAAAATTTTTTCTCTTGCAGTCATTAAAGTTGGTTCGAAAACGGACAGCTTAGCTGGAAATTCCTACAAGTGGCCACTTAATTTCAAAAAAGGCATAATTAGATGTTATCTGTATTTTATTATCATAGATGCTATCGCTTTTCCAAGTCTTGTAAAATCGGTAATCCAGTTTGTAGAAATCCATTTTTTTTATCATCCGTGGCGTGCTTCCTAAATGATTTTATTGGCACTGATTCTGAATATTTTCAGTGAGAAAAATTTTCATTTACGCGATGAGAATTTTAAAAGAAAACTCTTTTTGAACAGTTTACACTATTTGTGTTATTTAATATCCCTCGCTTTTATAATTTCCGTCGTTGTTGTGCAGCAGACAAGTATATGTCCTCCTTTTTCCTGTTTTTTTTTTTCCATTGAAAAGCACACTTGTTGATGATTATCACATGTTTCCATTTTGCAAGTTGTTTGCAATTGAAGAATTTTCACGCATCAAGCGAAAATATTACCCTACACGACGGGCAGAAGCCTCATTTGCTGGATTGGCCCAACAAAGAACGTCGAGAACTTAATCTTGGCTTAAACCCCAATTTCCATGCCGTTGCTAACAATGCCTACCAATGAAAGTAAAAGCCTCATCAACTTGCCAATATCAACTTAACGGATCACAAACTCATCGAACTGTTTCGATTCAAGGCAGCAAGAGGAATTCAGGTTCAAAAATTCATAGTGAGGCAAAACTGCGAACGATCAGCGACTATTCTTCGTTTGCAATATTTTAAGACGCAGAAACTATTTCGTATTCTGCCACCAAAGCGGAATAAGCACTGCAATGTACAGTACCTTTCCCAATGGCCCGCAGTATTGCACGCTACCACAGCCGTTTTCTTCAGATAATACTTAGCCTGATGCTGATTGCCGAGTGTCACTTTTTGTGCCCATGTATCGTACTCTATTGCACGTCTTCTAGAAGCCCACCCAATATTCCACACTTCACTTTGCTCGACTTTCTCAAGATATTAAGCGTTCTGTGCTTTACAAGTTATTCTGCAGTACGGTGGCTTGGATGAAATATGTATGTGGGTCATCTATCACCATATTATGTCTTCATGCGCCTTCCCATCGTTAGCATTGGATTATTACTTTGGGCAAGGCTGCAATAGGCATTCTTTTCATCAAATTCTGAAATCAGCACTCACGAGACAGCACCGCAATGAAAATTCACCCTTGGCACGAATTTCGCATGTTGAGTGATTCTATCTGTAGATGTGGATATACATCTGAAAACGGCGAAGAAAGCAATTACTGCGGAAGTATTGGAAAACGAATGACGTTGAAGCGGGTGATGGAGCAACGAAGGTGGATGTGTTTTCAGCAGTATACTTTAGTCGAGTAGTGATTTGTGACGTTGGAGAAAGGCATTCGAAACGAAAGCAAACAACGGTACTCGTCTTGAAAGAGTCAAACGCAATAAACCAGCCGCTGTCGGCAGTCATCTGAGCAGCGAGTCGCTCAAACAAGGTGCGCATTGTTTTCATCATTCCCATTCAAGTTCTGCAAGCGATTCAAAAATTAACAGTGAAAGTTTTCTCACAGCATAATCCATACATTCTGCAGCAATCTCTCAACGACCCCTAAGAAAAGCATCTAAATCAACCTACATTCTGAAGTGTCATATGAATGTTACGTGAAAAGCTTGCCCTTTTTCAAAACCTTTCACAAATATGTAAATTTGTTCTCCAGTTGATTCCGCTTAATATTGATTTACTCTGCATACATCCTTCAGCTATTGGGTGGATTTTTTTTATCTTTCTTCAAAATATTGGCTCGGTTTGTTCAATATAATAAAGCTGTTGGCATTAATTTACTAAAAGAAATTTCTGAAGTCATGATATACGATGGGATGCTATTGACGAGTATAAGGGGGAAACCTAAGCTCGTTGGTGAAAGCGCTCAGGCTAAAACTTATGAGGATTAATTAACGGACATAGCTGGTCTCAACCGTCTTTGTCACATGCAATCCTAGAGTTTCTGATCCATACCATTTCCGGTCCTCATCAACACACTGCAGCCGTGAGCTCAACCTATCAGATTAACATAATTTCATGTGTGACGTTCCAACTGAAAAGGCGTTATCCCATTCCGCAGAACGTTGCTGATCTAAATCTGAACTTCAAAGCTTCCTCAATGATCCACTATCCGTTAGCGGTCATAACATCAATACAACACAGCAGAATTCAAAAATTCATATTGGCTGAAAATTTTAGAGGAAATTGTGCAGTGCTGATTAGTGCAAAATTCGTAGGCCGATGATTTTAAGGGCAATGCACCTTAAAGTGAACAAAAATGGTCAAGCAGTAATCAACTTCATTATATTTTCTGGGGTAAGTTTTTTCCCCATAACGAAGAACATTACGCGTAAAAACTGAAAAGTAATCCAGTGATTTTTGATGACAATTGTATGAAAGCGTTAAAAATATAGACAACATTGTAAATTTTTGTAGAGATAGCAAAGTGAATAGATTATTTCAAGGGGCGGGCAAATTAGAGTGCAAAACCTTTGCGCAGAGATGAGATGAAAATTGATTTCTATCAGGTAGCACTGGGTTACTTTTACTGCGGTCTGCTTCTAGCACGACGTTGCGCACCTGAGACCTACGCCTTACGCGTGCCTTAGCTTTCTCGACGTTGAGTATAAGCGCTGATATCAAGCCACTGTTTTAAACTGCTTGGCACTAAACTTTTGAGTGGATGATCGAAGATCTGATTTTGGCATATCGCAGGTGATTGATCTAAGCCATGTGGCTGTCATAGGACTAGGCTTGCTAGATTTTCGTTGCAAGCTCTCTGAAGTTTTTTCTGTGCTTCCTAGAAATCGAGAATTTACATTCTCATTGTCGTATGAGTCAATGCGATGAGGCAGAATTTATTTTGCGGCATTATTCACATCGGCTTCTCGTTACTTACATTATTGCAGTCATGAATTCTACTCTTTTCACATCTGCAATTCACAGGCATTAAATGTGGCGTGTAGACAATTCTTTGCGCTAAACCATCAAATCGTTACTTTCGAAGTGCTGAGCACATTTAATTCCCTGTCATTGCTCTTTCAATGCACCTAGTAAACTGACTTTAACGTACTGACTACCTTCCTCGTTCACACTTGACATTTTTTTCGCTCATAGACATTTCGGTCATATCTCCGTCCGTGAAGAACATATCTCGAGGGGCGTAAATGCCTAGTGTCCTTCCGTTGTTTGGTAGCGTGCAAGTGTGTATATGCATGTGTTTGCACGTATATCAGCACGAGTATTACATTTGCATTTTTCTCCGTTAGTATGTATTTATATATGTGCGTTGGTGTACGTGTGTGCAATTTTGTAGGACCGAGGTGAAACTTTCAGAGGAATTAAGGATGCCCCTTATGAAAAAATTGAGTAATCAATGATTTCTCATTTGCTTATAATCTATTACAGAGCATCTCAAGTTCTTCTTATAACAACAACTCATAATCCACTTATTTGCTTCATTTAAAAAATGAAATTTTATATCTCTTGACTTTTTTGAGAAAAGTCTTATGTTATTTGGAATACTGTATTTAATATCTCAGCTATCCCTTGTCCTTTCTTTGTAAAATCGGCATATGCCAGCAAAGTTGATGCAATAAACCTTTTATCTGATGAGCCGTTGGAGTGCGAAACCTTTTTCGGTCACCTCGCTGTGGCCTAAAGACATCGCTTCCCTTACTACACATTCGGATTCTCATAAAACTCTTTGTCCTAAAGGAGGATTTGTTGCGCTGTTAGAGACGAATTCCTTTAACGGCGAGGATTATAAAATTTGTCCCAAGCAGAAGAATGAAAGGCAATAAGAAATTAGCTTAGAGATGAGAAAGTGTGATTAGGAAAAGAATCATAATTGCTTTTATAAATCCCAAAGGGGAATTTTGCACTTGCAGAAATGAATGCTGATAAATCTATAACAGGAGAGAGACGGCTGCACATGCATGCAGTGAAGAAAATTTCCTTTGAATCAAATTCTATAATGCACTAAATTGATCGCCTATGTGCGTTTAGAATTGAGGTTTCAAAAGCTCCATTCTAGTCGAATAACTTTATGTGGAAATATCTCTTCTATTGGATATGAGACAATATAGTTCCCTCACCTAGGTGGATGAATACTGATACAGTAACCCTCGTAGCCGTTGTAATCGATATTGGCTTTCTTTCTTCAAATTTAGCTGGTGCTGAAAAATTTGAAATACTTTTGTTCATAGCATTTCTTGAGATATTTAAAGAATGCTATTCAACTCACTTGGATAGCTAAAGGATTGTATCTCTAATCCTGTGGATTGTTGGGGCAGCTTTGGTGACTGCATGAATCATTCGGTCTAGAATGTTTGATCCCATTTTGGTGAAACCGTAATGGCAGGCTTCTTGCGAAACACGAAAAACTTGTAAACAGTTTCGCAATGGCGTATGTGAGGCAAAAACTGAGCTGTTATTTATCTTCAGTTTCATGTTAGCATCAAATAAATTTGCACACGGTGTAAGTGATTTGTATCCGATCTACGACGAGCAGCTTAAAAATTTCTTTAGTTGTTTTAACCGTCACTGTTCCTAGGGATAAGAGTTTAAAAAATCTCTGAGAAGGGCAAGAAGCCTAAGTTTGTCCGGCCAAAATCGTCCAACTGTGGCACAAATTACTTCACAAAGTTCTAGGTCATCACTCACCTCGTTGGAAATTGTGGATGAAATAATGCATATGAGCATTTTTTGTAGTAGAATGGAATGGCAGCCTTGTATAGGCTTTTTAGTTGCGATATAAAAGTGGATGAATTGAGGACGGGCTAGCACTTCATAAGGGATGGAGATCGTACCCGTTAGCCAGCAAACCTCTCAGATGTAGCACTAGGTAAATTTCTGGAAGCATTCAACGATCCTTTCCAAGACCGACGGTCAAAGACATCTGATGATGCGCATCGAAATATACTGTCCATTGTTAAAGTGCATCGGGATATAGTGGTTTTAGTCACCGACGCTGAATTCCAGCGCATCCGCACCAAAAGGGGTTATCGATACCGAAGCCGTTCTATAGAATATTGAGGCGGGGTGAAGCGTTGAGTAAGCGAAGGTAAGTATAGTTTTAAACATAGTACTGATGAGGATGACAGTTACTGCCAACTTCAACTCAAAACGATAAAAACAGGTTGATTGAACAACTTATTGAGGGCTTCAAGCCGACGATTGGTCTATGCAAAAGTTTATAAACTTTTACAGCAGGAAGATCGGTGATCAAAGTTAGCCCCTACTCTGTCCTTTTTTTTTTTTTTTTTTTTTTTTTTTTGAAGATTAACTGGAAGTCATTAGGTTTAAAACTCCTTACTCAGCCTGAATTTTGATATTTTAACTCTGCCAGTTCTCGAACAATCGCTGAACACCATCGACTGATAAACGAAGGAAGGGAGAATCCTACCCGTTATGTGTGAGTGGAAGAGAATTTCCTTAAACTTTAATTGGTTTAAAGTTTTTCACTATTTATCTTAGATACTTCGTTAGGAGGGGTTTATTTGAAAAATTCTCATTTATCCTTTAATAAAATCATCGCTTTAGTTAGGAGTAAGTGACCAAAGCACAATTCTCCATCCACCCAAACGGAAATTCTCGTTCGACCAGAGCCTTTTTCCAGTAATCACGTACCTCCCATATTGCTTGCGAGAAATACTGTAATTTCCTCCATGAATAAGAATCACATGTCGATATCAAATATCATGTGTTCACTACTGCAAGTTAATTTTTGGCAATCGAAATAAGCTAGTACTGAAGTTTCATGTGGTGCGTGGTGATTGTCTTTCCGCTAGTCTTTGCCTTGAAGGTGCCTCTGAAAGATTTTTTTTTTTGTTCTATTGCTATCCTCTGATTTATAATCGCTCGTTGTTACCTCATAACACTTCAAATTTTACAGCTGCATTTGCCGTCTATTCTCTCGGCCCACTAATTTCGTCTTGTTTCGCTCACCATGCATTTCGGTACGCAAAACTTTGCTTCTCATTGTTTTTACTTTTCTTTTGCTGCTGTTATCGAACCGAATGAATGAAAAATCGCTGATAGTTGAGGTTGTATCACGAATTATTTTTTGTGCAATGACTGCTGAAACCTTGCGCATTTTTTGACAAACAGCATAAATGAAACAGGAAGAACTGTGGATATGGTAGTAAAGCCTGCAGCCATAAAAATAACCTTTCCCAAATTCCACTGTTTGCATAGTGATTTTGGAAGTAGAAAATCGGTTTCAACAGTTTGGCATGCGTAACAGTTGACCCACCAATGACTGTAATGATAGCGATTCGCTAACAACAATGCCATTTCTTTGAACACTTCATATTCATTGCTGTAAAGCAATGCTGATTCGTTTTATTTCTCCTCTATTGAGTGGGATATTTTCGATGATTTCCCTTCCGGATCTCCAAACAATTGGCCATCCATCGTGATTATTGGCGACGTCTGCCGTTCTCGGCTGAGTACATCGCTAAGAACAATTTGCGCCTTACCGCAACGACGAATGGTGCGCAGGAAATTGTGCTTTTGTGGTGAAATTGAACCCATTGCCATATACAGCTGAGCCGGACGTAGAGATCGCAGTTGGTGCATTAGTGCTGATACGCTGGATTTTTGCAAACTAGTAACACGAAGGTGGCTGACCTTTTGAAAATTTTTAGATTTTCGCATATCGTTTGCGAAATTCTCTCGAATATTTTGCGAAGGGCTTTCCTGATATAATTTCTTACTCACCATTGTCCCGCTGGATCACATTCTTGTGTTCAAAAATAAAATTGATCGTTCATAGGATACTAAAATAATTTCTTTATTAGAAAGAGATCGATGAGGTAAATAGATACGACTCATATCCTACTATTCTACAGAAATGTGTAAAATGTTTTAGAGATAGCTGCAAGAAACCATAGTCGAAAACGGAAAGATTAAACGTTTCCAAACTTTCTTTTATTACAAGAATTAGAATTAAAATGCGATATGAGCATTTTATGAACAAAAGAAAAGCTGCATTCCAATTCGCATCGAGAGTAGGTTCCATCACCAACGTTTAATATATAGAAATCTTTCGAATTTGGCAAAGGTAGAAGCAAACTTTCTTCAGATGACTATAATAGGCTCGTCTTTGAAAAACGTCGTGACTAATTCCTCAAAGGTTCCGTTGGTGTCAGTTTTTCAGCTGAATGTCAAGTTTAACCTTGAGTGTTGTTTAGCACTTGCTATCGACGCTTTCTATTCGTCGATCACCTTGATCTTATTTTCTTGAAGTTCCATAGATTCGATTTTACTAAAAACAATTCACTGATCTCAATTATTCGCTTTAAAATTCGTAATTCCATTATAATGCTGTGATATTTTTACTGCGAACGAATATTCCGCTTGTTCATAAGTTGAAATTTGTAATAAAAAATTTAAAAAAAAACACTAAGATCTACTGAATCAATCCTAAACCTCTGATCGCTGATCGATCTATGCAATATATGGAAGCTACTTATTGCATTAGATGAATGTGCAATTTCTGTACCAGCTGATGACTTTGTGTTTTGCCATCTTCGACTTCTTGTTTAGTTCTTATTGATGACTGTTTAGTTCTTTCTAAGAAATTTACTCATAGTTTCTAAGTGATTGCCAAACTCTTTTCTCGTTCTAAGAGAGATCGCTTTTAAAGAGATGGCCGTAAAAAAATTTGCTTCATTGCGGGCAAATGACACCACGCCATTGCATTGTATGCTATTTTCGAGTGACAGCGCTGCCATACTCAAATTTACTTTAGTTGCGGCCGCTTTTCAAATGTGATTCTTCCTGTTCGAATGAAGAAATCGACTGAACGAAAATTAGAAAAGAGAAGGGTGACGGGGAGGGTAAGAATTGAGCATTTCTTCGCATTTGCGAAAGGGAGTCGCTATGCCACAGCGGTTTGTGAAGAGCTGTTATCGAAGAGGCGAACAAATGCATTTTCGAAAAACTCGAATTTTCGTTCGTCGTTCGTTGACCACTGAATGTTGATCATCGCTTACGTAGCAATTTTTTGTCTCCACAAAAATTATGCAAAGGCGATTCTGCTTCATTAAGCTCTTAAAATTGCTCCAAATAAAACTTAGAAAACTCACCAACTTATTAGCTCAAAGACCAAGCATCCTCGTTGAAACGAATGAGTTTTGAATTCTTTAAAAAAGTATATCCGGTATTCGGTGTTTCACGTTGTATCCGTCTCCTACCAATGAGGCATTTGCTTCTCAACTTTGGAATATCTGCTCTCAACAGTTGAAGTTTACATCAGTTCGTATTCGGCTTAAGCGAGTCCAACTGCTGTAGATGTTTCCATCCATAATATCTGTGGATAACACGTTGCGCACCGCTTTGCCAGTAATACAACTATATAGTCAACTTGATAGAGACTGACGATGAAGCGATTGTGGATGTTAAGATTCCCAGAAAACGTCCATAACGCTTCTGAGTATATGAACAGGAGAAAAGAAGCGAAGCTAAAACTTTGCCTAGGGACTATCACCCCTTCCATAATACAACGGCGGAAGAATTAAATAATCGTAGGCCAAATGCGAGTTGGGATGCTGCCTGATAACTTTGTGTGTAAAATCGTTATGTTAGCATCGCAAAACCCTCACCATAGGTTCTCTTCAATAGAAGTTCCTTTCATTTACACTTTTTCAGTAGAGATTAAGAAGTATTGTAACTCATAGTTCCACGTTTGATTGTAGGTCCTCTCTGAAAGTATTCCTCATGAAGCATCGTCCCATTCAGCCGAAACGAAGTATTTCAAGATGGCAGCTGTCATTTCATCAGTACATTCACTTTCCACCTGCACTCTTCTATCAGATATTATCTTCGAACCGCCTCCCCCCTCCCCCCTCCCCCCAACTAAAGAACTGAGGAAATTGCATATCCACTTCTTCTGAAAATTTTTCTCAATTATGCGTTCTCCAATTCTTTAAGATACTTACGACTCATAGGAACAGTGGAAGGCATTCTGCCTCACATGAGTTCAAAAAAAAAAAAAGGAATGAAGAAGATATATCTTGAATTATTGCTCAACTACGAATTGGTAGTATTTTACTCCTGTTTAGCGAAAGGCTTTTCAGTAGACTGAAAGGTCGCTACAAATGGTAGGAAGTAATATCATAGTTGAAAGCTGTTATCACCAATTATTTTTAAAACACACGAAATAAATGAGAAAGAGATGCAAATATTGTCAAATATCTCTTGGGTTAATTAGTTGTTCAAGTTAAATGATGGACAACTGCCGATCGTAAAAAAGTGGATTTATTTCACAGAAACGCTAGGATAGTGTGTCATGGCATCATTTGTATTGACGCAATGGTACTCATTAAATTATTTGGGGAACAATGCTGAAGCGTACGATATTATTAAGCACTTACGACGACGAATTAGTGCAATTAGAAGTAGTCAACACGCGATGACTGCTGCCTTCAGATAGCTTTTTCCTATACGGTCGCATTTTATGATTTAGTACTATTGATGAAAGAATTCTAAGTTTCTGAAAAATACCAGCTAAGAGTGGATAAAGTTTTGACAAACGTGGCAAAGATCTGCCGTTTCTGATAATATGGAGTTTATTTGATCGTAAAAACTTTCCAGTGTTCTCCTAAGCTGAAGAAATCATCCTTCATAGTCTTCATTGGAACGAAGTCCTAAAATTTAAAAGAAAACGAACAAATAAGGTGAGAGAATAAAGCTGGAACCTGGTTCACAAAAATCCTTGCTATATGAATTTCATTCATCTTGCCGATTAGATCATTTAGGTGGTCCAATACTTCTGCTAAAAATTTTTCACTACCACCATGTGTTTTTTTTTTAAATGATTGCCACTCTGATGCCGGGAATTTATTGACGAGTTCCTGCAAGAGAATATTTTAAAGCTATTTGTCCGGGTAATTCACTGGAATCAGAGAATTCACTAATCATCGGTGTTAATTTACATTAGCTGATACAATTTAAATAATCTGCAACTGATATTTGTTATAAAGTTTAGTATTTTTTGAGAGATGAATGCTCATTGAATTAGAGGTAGACTCACTTCGGCAACCATTTTACCTGTGCTGCTTCGATATTACTCTCGTAGATAAAAATTTTCCATTAAGTATATCGTAGATTGTAAGAAGTTTGAAATGTTTGTGTCAGCGATGCATCTCAAATTGCTGGACTATGCCCACCGTAATCCAGAGAAAATTTCAGCATCCGTAACTGCAGAATTACCGACTGAAATCGTGAAATCGGCCGTCCGGTATCTGATGTATGAGGGCGTCTGCGTGGACGACGACGCCTGCATAGTGGCCTCTCTCTGCTCTCTCTCTGCAGTCTGACTGGTGGCCGCTCCTAAGTGCTGCCACGAATAGATGATGCATGTTTGACGCCCGGTGCGTGCCTCGACGACGTTCCTATGAGTGTTAGCAATCCCCAGTTAGCTAGTACAGCCATTGTAGCCGCTACCCTCGACTCCGCTTCCAACTCTGGTAACCCTCTGTTACTACTTAGTGGAGAGCAAAACTCATTGATTTCGCTGTTGCTAATATGTTTTGCAGCAAGCCTTATGATCATTGCCACCTTGATAGGCAATGCGTTGATTATGTTGGCTGTTCTACTTGTGCGCAAATTGAAGCAACCTGCCAACTTTTTGCTCGTCTCGTTGGCATTCGCCGACTTCTGCGTCGGACTAGTGGTGATGCCGTTGGCACTTGTTGATCTGATCGCTGAACATTGGATACTAGGTGAAGCGTTATGCCGTTTATGGACGTCAGCCGATCAAACGCTTTGTACGGCGTCAATTATCAATCTATGCATGATCAGCGTGGATCGTTATTGTGCAGTCAGCAGGCCACTACGATATGCGGCTCAACGCACTCGTAGGCGCATCTTCTGCTATGTGATGATTGTTTGGATTGTTGCACTAATTGTCAGTATTTCACCATTGGTGATGTGGCCAGCGAAGCGTATTGAGGGAACTTGCCAGGTTAGCTAGACTTTCTTTCGCTGCGATTTGTGGCAGCTGTGCAATCTCTTTGCATCACGTGGCTTGAGCACTTACTTTTTTTTGTGAAAATTCTATTGCTTGTCAGGCAGCCGCTCCACAATTTTTAGTTTATTGCAAAATATGCGACTAGAGGACTCCACAAATAGAAAGGGAGAGAAAAAGCAATAAGAATTCCATCTGGTTATAACTCGCTAAGTGAGTGTCGAGCGTATAAAAATGAGTCCATTTCTAAGCGCTTCAAAGCAGTCCAACTCGAATGCACTAACCATTAGCAAAAAATTGATCAAGCTCTAAATTTGTGGAACAATCCCATTTAATAGAAATCCGCGGCTAAAGCACCTAGAATAGTCGACAAAATCGGATAATACTTTGAAACGCATTGAGACTATCCGAGTTTTTCAAGTTTACAAAAAGAAACAAATTTCATGCCACCCCTTTGCATTTGTGTCATTGCGTCACATTCCGAATAAATTAGTTGTGCCGTCTCCTTTACTTGTAATCCTGTAACTTGCCACTTTTTTTTGCTTGCTTTGACGTCTATTTTTACGCTGGCCGAAAAAAAAACTTGTCGATTCTAATGCATTTTTTGAGGACAATCTTCGCTTTAGGATTGTCTAGTGCGAGTCCCGTTTGAACGGAATGTTGATTTTACATCGCTTCGAGTCAGCATTTATTCTTCGAGATTTCGACGAATTTATAAAATATGAAAGTTTAGAAAATGTGTTTCAACCGGTTATGTTGGCCTATCAGAGCCACGTTAGTTCTTACTGAAATACCGCTCAATTAGGAAACGTGCTAGAACCATTCTCACTGTCCAGGGAACTGAGGGCGTACATGTTTCTAATCCAAGAGTGGATAGGACGCAAATGTTAAGAATCACAAAAGGTGTTACGAAACACTCCTCAATCCTCATATTCTCGTCGTTTACTTAAGTAATCATTTTTAAAAGAAGTTCCTGCTCCATCCTTCAGATTATGATGCAGTGATGTGGCAAACCTCGTTTCTGTGCTTCGCCTCTAAGGGGGCTGACAATTCACTGTTCCCCTCCCCCTGTAGTATGGTCCGGAACGTCGTGCTTTATTAAATGATACCATCCTGGTTCAGTGTTGGGCATGATATTCAGTTAAAATGTGCTGTTCGTGACAGTTACAATAGGCCTGCGAAATGTGGTACATACGGTGCAAACTGCAGCTGTCTCTGGCAAAGTGAAGAGTAGTGCCCTACTATGGCAGCAGCAGTTGAGAACGAATTTTTTTTATGTATATGGTGTAATAATCGTCTGCGTTCTTTAGTTGTTGTAATGAGTGCAATCCGTGTCCAGTGAGCTGCGCGACTATAATAGTAAAATTTGCAAATTTTATAGCTCACAATATATTTTCTATGAATTTATATACGATGATGATTTTTCCATCTATGCAGTAGCTTGTATAGTGATCGATCTTTGTGTAATATTGAGGGAAGATATTCTGCTTGAAAGCTTTTATTCGAAGGCTTCCCTTGCAGCATTTTTATTACAATCCAGAGGTTTTTTCTATTGCCCCTTTCGTAATTAGAAATCTTCTAGAGATCTATAGATCGCAGCATCTATAATGAGGGCTATAATATGCTGAATAAGGGCGATAGTGTGAGCAAAGTCAACGAGATTTCGCTTGATGGTGAAGGCGCAGTAGAATACGAGAAAGCGAATGAGGTTCATGCTGTGGTCTTTTAAAGTATTTATCCCAAAGAGTCGTCTAACAAGTCGTAAGATTGTCGTGGCACTGATGAAATCTTTTCCACCTGGAACAAGGTTTCTTGCTATTCCCTTTATCTACCTATCTTCGTCATCGAAATGAACGACTATCAATAAGGCGAATTTGGCTAGGTGATGAGTAGTTAATTCCTTAGAGATTCTTAAGAGAATAGTGCGAATTCACGAGCATTAATGCTGCATTTTGGTGTGTTGTTGCTGATTGGATCACATTATTGAGGAGATCAGGACGTCCAACTGAGGGTCTCGTATTTAACAACGCATCTTCGCTTCATTGAAATACCTATCATTTAAAAAGAGCAACTAAAGCATATAAGAATTTCAGCCGCATCCGTATATAATATTCAAATTTCAGCCTTTGGCAACTTGCTTTAAGCTTGCTCTATCTAAAGGTTTTGTGGGAGCGCAGTTGAGTGGAACTTGTGAACAAACGTTGAAGATGCATCCATCACTTGAGCAAACAATTGACTGCAGTTTTAGCAAATTCAACGGAACTACAGGATCGGGCATTTCCATGAGGACCTCATTCTATCATTCTGCATTGCTTCGTTTGCCTCATGTAGGATTCAGGAAAGTTTGGTACTGGAAATAAGACCTTGTAAGAAAGCAAGCGTATTTGGAAGCTATTGTTTTCTTGTATTCATCGACGGTTGGATGACGTGAAATTGGTCGCGAAGAGAGGCTGCTTTGCTTCCCTTTGATTTATCTAAATGTTTGCTGCTTCTTGTCTGTTTTTGGCGACTTTCTTTCTAAAAGTTTTCTAGTCAGTCAGCTTCGCTGCTGTTTACTCCATTTCAATGGATGAAGCTTTACTTCTTATTTGAGATGTTCTGCTATCCGACTGTTTTTCATCCAATGTCTTTTTTTGCATCTAATCGAAGAATTTTACGTGTAGTTAGAAATGTGGTTTTATGCTCATCTACGGGCAGCATTAAGCACACAGCTAGTGCTATTAAGGAAACCTTCAAGAAGACAACAAAAGTGAAATTAGAAGAAAGAGATCATGGCAGAAATTGTGATCAGTTGTTTCGTTGTTTCTATTTAAGCACTGAGCACAACATCAAACTCAGCAATAGAACAAAAGGCTATAAGTTTATAACTGTCTTCTTTTGTTGTCATTTCCTCACTTACCTTTGAAAGCTGTTTAGGACATTTTGTGGCGAAAAAAGTGAACAACAAGCGCATGTCTAAGCGGATCATTAGGCATATTCTTGACTCGGGATGTCGTACGCTCGAAGTGATATTGTGATAGCTGAAGAGGATGTCAACATGGGAATGAGCATCTAATAGCAGCTAATCATAGTTTTTAAAAAGTTTTTTTTTTTGCTCGACTATGGAACTATTATTTCTCAGTAGCCGCTATTTATGCATCCTAATTTCAACCAGAAAATAATTGGGAAAGCAAAAATTGTCCATCTTTTGAAGGTTTCACTTCAAACGGAGATACGGTGTGTTCAACTGAACTCAAACAATTCGGTAATATTTTATTTCTATTAGTGGAGCAATAAACTGTGGTTTTTTCTAAACGAAAAGCTATCGCAGTGATGAGTCGGGATGCAGTATCCATAAAAGAGAAGAAACTGCGCACTCATCCAGTTGTATTCGAAATCATTGAGCAAGGCGGGCTTGACGCTTCTTTATTGCTTTTGAAGCATACCATTACATTAAATCTTCCGCTTTCCTCCACTATCGACGATAGTTGTGCCTTTGAAATCACTATATAACTGCCATACTTTCCGCTCTTTTTAAAACTACTACTCAGTATTTGTTGAATGGGGACTAACTAGGCATTTAATCTCTAGTTAATTTCTTTAAATATTTCGTTACTTCTATGTATGCATGGATTTAGATGATAAATATTGAATAATATAGTTAAAGAATCGAATGACGAATTTACAATTCATCAATTTTGCGTCTGAAATTACACTGAATGCAAATATTCGCTTGCATTAATCTATTGCTAAAAGTTCCATTTCACTGATCCGCATTCAGATAAATTGCAATAACGTATCACTCAGCCTAGCGTTGATGCTGTCTACATAGAACATCATTCATTTTTATAAATCCAGCATTAACAGCAGAGTTGAGAATTTCCTCTTCTTCGAATCTTGCATATTTTTTAAAAACTCCTTTTGTGCTTTTATTATTCCTCACATGTTTTATGTATTGTCCATATATTGCGTGCATTTGTTTATTTATTCTGTTCAAGTTGAAGAAAATATATCCGGAACGGACAGCAACTTTCACTAAAATAGAAGAATGCAGTCCCTGAGGAAAGTTGAATTATTTCCAGTGTTCTAACAGCTCGTCGTGGATACTTTGCTATATCAATTCCTGTCATCACTACGTCTTACAAATTTTTTGCAAACTATCCTTTCAAAAGCTGAGCAAAAGAACAACTACTCAGTATTTTGCGGCACTATAAATAGATGATTTTTGCTAATCTTAGTTACTTCAAAGTTCCTTCTCACTCGGCTTCCGGACATAATTGCTTTCAACCCAACGAGACGCTGGAAGCCTAGAAGATGTCGACATTGATGGGTTGTTGAACATTTGCTATAATAAAGAATGGAAAAACCCATTGCTACGTAATTATATATTAGACTATAGCAAAATTCCTCCCAAAAAATTGAAAAACACTAATGAATGGGAGAGGTCAATGATTGGATAATATGCACTGAAAATTTCGAAGAACTAAAGAAACACAAAAAGTACTTATAAGCTAGCTTTGACCGGAAGTGGCTTCTTTTGCCCGCAAAGAAAAAAAAACTCCAATAAACAGACGCTCTCCAGTAGCGGAAAGTTAATCATGTACAAAAAGTCGAACGTGAAAAATCGCCACAATGGGGTTCATTGCTTCGAACGTCTAGTACATTGTAAACTGACATTCGTGCAGTTGTATCTCTTTTTTTTGCTTCCGCAGTTGAAATATTCCACTTTCAAATGTTCCCACTAACGTTCCGTCGTCAATTACGATCGTCTGACATCTGGTCATATAGATGCCCCATTATTATTCCTCATTTATTTTTATTCGCTGTTCTGAAGCAATTTTTACAAGACATATGGGGCCCTTTAGTGAGAGGCTGGAAAAAAATGCTGATAACACGTGGAATAGTTTATAATTCACGTGGCGTTTTGACCACTATTTCAGTTAAATTTCAGATAAAAAATTCTTCGATTTCAATTTCACAATCCGCATTTCGAAATTTTGACGCTTTTCGCTTGACACCTTTAGATTAAAAAAAAGAAAACAAAACAAAAAAAAACTAACTTTCGAAACAAACATTTCTATCCCAACCTCCATATTGTAGTTGCAAATAGCAATGAAAAGTTTTTGAAGTGATCTCTGAAAACGAAAACTTTCTTATCATAGCTGATATTAATCTAGTTTGTATTTTAGATTGCAGTTTTATTTTTCTTTCATTTCTGGTGGGGTTTTGCTTGAGCGCTTTGCGTTTTTGTTTTTTTTTTATTTAATAAAATGCATTCTTAACAAGGCACAACTTGTGGCTAATTTGTGAATTTTCTTTCGATACAGAGAGAAAAACATAAGTAAATTTTTTCGCGTCAAGTGTTCCATATTTGGTCAAAACGTTTGAGTGTTAGCTACTTTTCACCCAACAAATATTTTGCTTCTAGTAAAAATGCGATGTAGCCTCTGAGCAAAAGTTCATCTTATTCTGCTTTTTTTTTTTTACTTAAGCTCAAATCCATTGCTCTCGACTTTCTTACTTTTTCGTTATCGACAATAATTTACATATATGCCAACTATTAAGCCTGATCAATCGCTCCTAGTCGTCTGCTGTTTGCTTAAGACGGTAGTATGAAGAATGCTCGTAATTGCTTCTATATTCCTTTTCATAATCATCTGCAATCGCTTCCAGATTCAAAGTCGAATGGGTCATATTCATGAACGGTCGTATTGAGTGGTGTGCAAGACCCATTAGTCTGACCCTTTAAGCCAATCTGGCTGTTTCTCTATTATTGTGTGCTTAAACGAGAAATAGCCATGACAGTTGTGCGTTAAAATATTCATGCATCAATAATGAAAAATCTTAGGTGGTGATTGTTGTGAATAGTTTCTGAGTTCAAAAAGGTATTAAAGTGTTTTTAAGAGAAAAGTTGTTATACTGTAATTCAAAACTAATATTTCCCATTTTTTAACGAGTCAACACTGAAAACTAATTTTTTTGAAGGAAAAGGAAAACTTGATTAAAAGTTTTGTGCTGGTGCTTTCGTATTGCCTAATGAAGGTGGGTTCCATTTTTTTTTTCAAGAGTTCACATCTAGACGAGCAAGTCGATAAGGACAAATTGCGAATTCAGGTGAACCAAAATGCGGTCTATCAAATTTATGCGACCACTATAGCGTTTTATGGGCCCACAATGATTATGATAATTCTCTACGTGAAAATGTGGCTTGCCGCGAAGCGACTCACCGATCAGGATCGAATCGCAAAAAAGAGCATCAATGGAAATGATCGTGAAACAAGCAAAAATCGTAAAGCACACCGGCCATCGACCATTCTTCAAAAAATACCATTGGTAATGTTGTTCTATTTTTTTTTCTTTTTTTTTGATTATTTCCTTTCATCGATGAAGTTAATTCTTCTCGTTTGCTTCATTTGCAATGGTCATTATTTTTTGCAGCGGTCATTTTTTCCAGTGGTCATTCCTTCTATTTTGCATGGCTGCAAACAACAAGCTAAATGTTTCAAATAGCTTTATCATCTTCTCACATTGCCTATGAAAATGTTGTATGGTTGTGATAAAAGCAACGTTCAACGACTGCTTACTGAATATTTTATCCTTGACGACTGGTGTGATAGGAATGGGACGAAAATATGGGATGCTTGATTTTCATACTTTTTAGTGCGAGAATCGGGCATTTTTTAATGGTCACTACGGGTAATCATGTGGTGATCTAAAGCAACTGACAATAAAAAGTTTTGCTGAGGTGTCATATAACATGGGTTTAAAAATTCGTAGCTGTTTTTCCTTGATGGAGGTAATCGTCAGTCGGTAAGGCGCATCACTGAAGCGTAGGAGATATGGATCGATCGTTCCTTGATGGCACTAACAACATCCTAACATTTGAATACGCAAAAAAAGTCGCATTTACATTGATTTATAATTTAGTTTGCCGTTGTTCCATATAAAAAGTAGTTTCATTGAAATGAGATATAAATTTGAATATGACTTGTGGTGAATTTTGCTAATCCCTATTGTGTAAACTGTTAGTGTGAATGATGCAAAATGTACTTCTTAATGCATTTGACCAATCAACTCACCTATTGAAATGTCAATGCGTCGGAATATTTAGTTCAAATAAGCAACGCAATTTCAACGTAACGATTTGGAGAATGCTTATTGTTGAGAAAATATTTTCGTTACGTCATTTTTTTTCTTTTTTTTTGAATGACATTGAAATCGTAAACGTCCATTCGGCTATTATGAAGTGCAATGAAAAATGAAGTAAATCTGGCGAAGTTAGCTATTTAGTGACGTGTGACGTTTGATGGATGCAAACTTTTCTATATACTAAGTTGGAATCCTAGGTTTTCAAAAATTTGTTTCATTGTAGAAGTGGGATCACAAAAACAGAATTTCAAACTGCAGTCGAATTCATTCCCAGTATATTGAGCAGTATTGCGATTGAAGATTCCTG
>JAAVTS010003385.1:9537-19681 GCA_022845575.1 Baylisascaris ailuri | reverse complement strand
GACATACAGGACGAAGACAGTTCGAGGTTCCAATAAGAAGCAACAGCGACCAAATGCTAAAACTATAAAAGTCACTTGCCTACTAGTGCAGTCCAATTCCTTTGATACAACCGCTCATGAGAGATGAGCGTCCCCTCCATCTCAAAATGGTATCCTACTATATCACTACCTATGGTAGTCAAGCTTTTGATGAAGAAACACATACGCAGAATTATTCCATCCACTTCTCTTATCGCCGTCTCGCGGGTGCCTTCTGAACTTCCCGACTCGATAGTCATGGACGCGATTAACAACAACCGGATGTGGCGGTAACGGAGATGGTACAGGAGGAGGTGGTCGTCCATCCATAAGTGTTGATGGAAGCCGAAGTTGAGGAGCTGGAAGTCATGCACCGAAGCCGATGGAGTATTCAGCTAAACACAATCATTCGATTAGAGCACCGCGTTGACAATGACCATATTTTGGTGTCAAACAGCTTAAAAAGCAAATACCAAGTCATAAAACCAAACTCCAGTATTCAGCATCATACAACAAGTATACCCACCGTGTATCCCCTTGTGGAAAATCTTAAATATATCAGTGTGGGGATTTTTAACTCAAGAGAATACAAATACGGGTGCCATGTTCTATTCCTTGCGACAAAGATATATAATACAAATAAAATGAAGGTCATACTTTTTAATCAAACAGCAATAAGAACAAAAGCAATGCAGTAATTAAAGCCATAACACAACCCATCATAAAATAAATAAGAAAAGTTCTCTAAAGGCAAGAATAACACGATTTGGAGATGCATTCATCGTTATGCAAAAGAAGAGATGCCAAACATATTCCTTACCCGCTGTCAGGCGTTGTCGACTCAGCCTCGTTTGCTCACTAGTGAGTAATTTGCGGTTTCAAGCATGTGGAATAACGACGCAAGGCCATTCGAGCCAGGAGTATTAAAATAATTCTCAAAGCCTACGATATACGTTCGAAGCATCTTCACATATCCTTTGTATTGTGGTCGGGTCAACTGCTGAAAACTATTTATGTAATCAATTTGCACATATACGTCCTTTCTACACTTTTTACACAATAAAGATCAACATCGAAAGCCGTGCAGAATCGAAAATGGCAGATCTTGATTACATCAGAGGTGGCTAACAAAAAAACTCAGAGGAAATCACTAGCGAGATCAGCTTTCTATGAAACCTCTTAAAGAAGTTTTGCCGAAAACCTAATGCTGTGCACCGACGACAGAGGTCGCCATAATTTCGTTAAATTGCCGGATGTTGAAACTGGTTCGATTACAGAAATTGATCACTACTTAGAAGATAGCTGCGATGACAACGGCGACTATCATTACCTTCGTGAATGAGTTCGTGCACAGCACAGCTAACCTTCCCAGTGTACCGATCGTCTGGGAAGGAAAGTAACAGGAGGGGAGAGGATGGAATACGACAGTTAGGAGAGGATTTTATGTCGGCATGCGCTCCAGCGAACACTTCAGAAAAAACATCTTAATAACATTGTTTAAATCAAACTTTCTTCAAAGGATGAAAAAAGAATTAACATAAAATCATTACCATGTCGTCCTCGGAGTCTTCGTCTCGAGTCCCAAATTCAATTTTGAACAAACTAGTTGCCCTTAAACTTTCATCTTCCATAAGGCGCTTCAGCCTTGGATATATGAATACACCCACATCTTGTCCAGATAAAAGTTGATCGCAGATATCACGTACCACTTGCTGATTCTCGCTGCAAGATTGTTTCCTATAATTTTAGTAAGAAACCATTGAACGACAGCGACACTAAGGCAGGAAAATTTGACACCCACCAATGAACAACGCTGGAAAGTATAGTTGCTTTTAACCTGTAGCAATAACGAAGTGACGTCTTTCACTCCTTTAAGGCATGGAGGTTCTTAGCTGACAGCCACAAATCGGCACTGTAAACCGAACTGAGACCAAAAAAGAGCTGAATTCTCAGATTCGAGGAATTCGATTTCTGAAACCGAGCTAGCAAACAAGAAATCAGAAGCCATCACATTTCGAGGATTGATAACGAAAATGGCACAAAGAACCTCTGTTGGACGGCCGTATTGGTCTTGCTGAGGGAGCTTGTCTTTGACTTGACCAAATGCTGGCTCTGCTCCATTCGATAGGCAGCCGTAACGGCAATTGGACGAACCGTTTTGCCGCGTAGTGTCCGTGCTTTTGGTGTAGTACAATTCAACATCTAAAATTAACGCCAATCACGATTCCAAATCGAACTCTTCGTGACTTATGAGGTTAAATCACTTATGCAATTTCAAGAATACAAACAGGACTTAATAAACACATTAGAATGCTCATCAATCAAGTTAAGAAATATTTTTCTGTCTCACATTTTTTAGTTTTTTTTTCAATATCAAAACTTAGTTCTATGGTTGTGCGTGTTGAGAATCGGTTCAAACACGTAAATAAAAATTACAAAAATGCTACGAATATTAAATAATAAGGAAAGCTCTTTGTGAATCCTGTGAGGTTTCTGGAACAAGGTAGTAAGGTACAAAAAATGAGGTACTCTGTGAAGTTTCTTTTTGAGCGATTTTGGAATATCCCCACGAAACCCACTCAACAGTGACTTTCTTAAACAATTTAAGCCTCCAAGCATACCCAGTGGGATTTCGTGTTAATTCTGCGGCACAATGTTCACTTCTCTGATAAAGAAAGGCCTTCAGGCTATTTTTTCTCAACAAATAGAAAACGGAATAATTTAGTAGGGTCGAAAATGACAAGCTTACTCTGCAACATTACTACCTGAAGGAATATGAAAATTTCCTGTCTATCAGTGGAAGGAGGTTCACCAACGCCTAGGAGATCTAACTCAAGTTTCGAGAAAGCTAGCAACAACCTGACAACATTACAAAAGAAAGTATAACGCAAATAGTTAGCAACACAAAGAAACCTACAAAACCAATGATAAAACGCCTCAACCAATACAATCGTCACCTACAGTTCGTAATCAGCACATCTAGCTATCCAACTTAAACCATTCGCCACCAACAACTCCTACCTACACACACTCCCACATTCCTCACACCCAAATTCAGACGGTTTTTGCGATGATAGGCCATCATGAACGCACAACGTCACGATCACGAGCGCGGGTGAACAAAGCGCGTGCACTTAAAAGCTGCTAAAAGTGTATGCAGCTACCACACAAAAACTGTGTGCAGATACGGTATTCCTCAAAAAAATTACTGTACCACAGCAATTGTTTTCTCCACCTAAAACTGACCCCATCACCCTTGCCTGAAGTATCCCCTACCCCACCCTTCACTACCACCCCCTCCCCGCCTCCCACCCTCTCCCTTACCTCCATCCCTCCCCGGTTCCAAAAAATGATAGTAAAGCAATAAAATAAATTAAAAGAAAACCAATTGAAAAAAAAAACAAAAAATTATAAGCATCAAAGAAGCCCTATTGTACATGAAACATTTTGCTTGAAACGGACACTCCAAATATTTAAAATGATGAAAAAAAAATCTTTTGAGATAATATTAGGCATCCTCACTTTCGCATGGAGAAATTATATAGGAAAATGACGTGATTTTAGATCAATCAAATAAACTGCTGGAAATAGGATGAATTTGTGATCTGAATATCTAAAAATGTGAAAAAAAACTGAAAAACATGAAAAAGTGAAAAAAATGAGATTTCATTATCAATCAGGTTTTTTGACAGAAAGAAAGAGAGAAACAGCTGCTTTTTTCTAAACGTAAAACTCTATGAAAGTTTTTGATCTCTTATAGGATAATTTACAGTAAGAATCAAGCAATTACCCCCTCTCGCCTCTTGTTCCCCAAAAACTCATTTTTTTATAGAATGATTTTCCTCATCTCTTAGTCAAACTGCCGGATTGGTGATATTCTACTTGAAGAACACTCGTAGCCAAATTAATTCCTTAAACTTCAATTTCATTAAATTACGTGGTCTCTGGTATTTAATGGCCCTAAAGTCTTTTTCAAAAGTGGTGAAACACAAAAATTAGCCGAAAATAAAAAAGGCATACTAATGAATTAGCTCATTAAACAACTATCAAGTAGCAACACATATATGCCATGCAGATTAGAGATCAACCTACCTTCTTTTCGAATTGGTGCTTTCGCAAGATTGGAAAGGACCAGCTGCCTGTTGAATTATTTCCCTATTATGATCTCCGATGAGACGAATGACGGTATGCACCTTATGTACCTGAAAAGATGGATTCACAATGAAAGAAAATCATGAAATAGTAGAATGAAGTAGCAGGATGTTTCACATTCGATCGCGAGCTCTGAAGCTCCACAGGCAATTTCGGAATCAAAATTTATTATGTTAATAAAAGAAAAGGTGCGCAAAGAATCAAATTACTAACATCTACCAAGTGAAAATAGCGGAATTCCTTAAAAACATTCCGATCGTTGGCCACCTAGATTGTGACATATTGATCTATACAAACTCTTCATTTCATGGTAACTGCCGATAGCAGGGCAAGAAGTCATATTAGGAACATCAAAAACAAGATTTGGTTGACAGCAAAAAACAGCTTTGTGTTGTTAAAAATTTCCTGCACTATCCGAAAAATAATATGAGGCTGCTTGCCGTGTAAAACGAACAAAGACGGTCTACGTCAGTGACGATAAGCGTCACCTTTCGTTCAAAACGATGAATACAACGGAATTCCCAACACTAATGGAGGCAAAGATGCCAAGCTATATGGAACTGTTCTCACATGCCCTTTGAATCATTGCTCCACCTTCCCCAAACCTCCGATGCTCAGCGTGCTATTTACTGCAGCGATTGCTATTCCTTTCAAGAACTTCTAACACACCCTTGGTATGGCAGAAAAACAACCTTACGGCAACACGTGCAACGATCCTCAATCACAATGAAAAATCATCCATCAGCCCTATCAATATTTACAAACTTACACAACCATAAAAGAGCACTCGTTAAATCACATATGAACCAACGAATGTGTGTGCTTGCGAGCTTGCGATAAAAGCATTCACCATTTTGTTCGTCACAGAAGTGATAAACACTGTGTGTATTGGAGAGATTTAGACGATGGAGTGATGGTGAGTATAAAGAGGAGAGAGTGCAAAGGGTGACACACAAACATTGTGCCACCCTGAGCGCACCCCCCCCTCCCCTTTCACTTTGTACTGTGTGCATGATGGATCGCTGCAGAGACAACAACGACACAAGCAAACGCACCCTTCTTAAACTACGCACATCACGCTCGAAACGGTTTCATCATCATTCAGACTCATTCGATCGGATCTTTTCGATACGTTAATGAAATATGAGGGACCTAAGAACAGAAGGGGAGGAATAAGATCACAATCACTGATGTCAAAATTCTCTAGGAANNNGTGCCACCCTGAGCGCACCCCCCCCTCCCCTTTCACTTTGTACTGTGTGCATGATGGATCGCTGCAGAGACAACAACGACACAAGCAAACGCACCCTTCTTAAACTACGCACATCACGCTCGAAACGGTTTCATCATCATTCAGACTCATTCGATCGGATCTTTTCGATACGTTAATGAAATATGAGGGACCTAAGAACAGAAGGGGAGGAATAAGATCACAATCACTGATGTCAAAATTCTCTAGGAATGTACATCTGAAATTAGCATCTATAAATGGAGCACAAAGTTGGCATACGATCAACCACNNNCTCTTTGCAATGGAGCAGTAAAGAACAGGTGGAAGGAGGGGATTAGGAGACTGGTAGCAAATTTTATGCACTGTGGCAAATATGAAATGGCTGCATAGATTGAGGCAGAAGAAGCAATGAAATGCTAACATTTCGGTAACAAGCAATATCGTAATCAACGTCGTCGTAGCAAAATTCAAATGAAGAATAATTAGATTCTGGAGCTAAAATTGTTCCACAAAGCNTAGCAATACTCCCGATATAATCTCTAATATAGGGTACGACTGCGCGCTGTCATCTATCCTCGATAGTCAGCAACTATCTCGAAATAACTCGTCAGCCCTTCACAGCTAAAATTAGAATATGTGCACAATGGATTATTTCAACAAACCAACTGTGCAATGAACCTAAAGGCTGAGATCGTTTTCGCCCACATCTCGAACTTCCAACGAAACGGAAAAGCTACAGCCAAAGCTCAAAAAAAGTTTTCGAGAGAAACCATTCATTTTCGAGTATGACAAAATGTTGCAATACTCTCAACATGTTTTAATTAAAATAGTCTCATCCTTTCTGCTCTTTCTACCCAATCTCATATGAAACAGATAATATACAACATGCAGCGAACTCAAATTACCCTCCTCCCCCCTCCAATTGCCTTCCAAAGCACACTGCTTAATGCCATGCGGAACGCGGGTGAGCGCTCAAGGCCTTATGTGGCAACTTCGACCATCAGAAAGGATGGTAGTTGAACCAACAGCCCATTGAATTTATGAATCTCTACTGTTTAAAAAAATGAATATTCAAACTCACATTTCACACAATTTTTATTTACAATGAAGAACGTTCCTCGCAATCCATTCGAATGCAAATAACTGAGCTATGACCCAACTCTCTATCAGGCAAAAAATGGAAACAACCGACAATAACTAAGTGCTACGAGATGTGCTTAACAATAATACCAATATTTAGAATATTAAGCAATGAAATGTATTTGTTGATCATATGAGAGCATATGTGTCTTCGACAACAAACGGATAGATTGAATGCGGAATGCGCAATTGGCTATGAAAGAGAAAATGGTCAAAACAGAAACATACTTCCGATACGGTTTTTGATCCATTCGTCTCCCTCGATCATCTCACTTACCGAAATAATGCGAACTTGTCCCGTTTGTCATCGCCCAAGACACCGATTGAATCTTCAGATAACCGCTTTTCAACAGTCTGCAAGGAATCTCCATTAGAACTTAGCATGACTTCACTGCTGCTCAAAATATAAGCGCTTCTTGGATAGAAATAGAAATTTTCGAGAAAAGGAAGTACGAAATTCATAAAATTAAATGCCTTAAAAAAGTTGCAAACTGATTATAAAGCTTTATCGATAAATGCATAAAATATGTATATCAACTAATATTGATAAGCCGTTGTACATGAACTAATATTGATAAGCTGTCTTACCGAATAAGAAGAATGTCCACAGTTATTCAAGCCAAAAAAACTGACACTTCAACGAGCTCTACCGATCATAGACACTAATATATCTAGCCTAGCAATGGGTTTCCTTCGCCCGCTACTAAATTTTCATATATCGTTTGCTATATTGTTCTCAAAAAGCAAAGAAAAAATTTTGTTTATTAAATATATGCTATAAAGATATTACAATATCCCAAGATAACATATCGCTAAAATGTTTAAAAAAATAAATTCAGTGCGGCATATAATACTAAAGATATACTAAATTATATATTAAAATAAAAGTTGCTAAAATAAAGAATAAAACATTCAAATCGCATAATCATAAATGCTTAGGCAATATTATATGTATCACCCCCCAATAAACCACCATACGGTTACAATGAAGTGTTGCTGAGCGATTCATCGATTATATCTGTGCTTACCGCCACTGAGCGGTAAAAAATATTATCTATCTTCTGCTGTTAAAAAGTGGCCAAACTACCGTAACAGACTTTCAAATGAAAGATCAAAATGTTCTAATCAACAGCTGCCTCTCATACATACAAGACAGTTGATCTTAGATATACCACTGAAATCGATCGATGGTCGACGATGATCTATTCAGTTTGCAAATCTTTGCTTTCTGCAAATTTCCGATGTGAAGGTCGAAAAGCAACGCGGAATTTTTTGATCAAATCTATAGTCTATATTGCCTCCGTGTTACATCGTGCCTCTACTGTTCCTGTGTTACATCGTACGTATGCTATACTGTTCTTATACGCAATTGCTATTTGAATGCACAAAAGTACACATGCGGGCATACATTGATCCGCAAGAACTACTTTCTTCATAGGAATATTTGTTCGGCATTTTCCCTTCTCTCCTTAATTAAAATAAAAAATATCGTTGATATGAGCACATGTTAAGCAAACGAGGTCCAAGTTAAAACATCTTACCTTCTTATATCGCTTCCGCAGTATGCGCACATTTACAGAAGAAATGGTTCGCCAATTTTCCTTCATTCAAACAAAAGCCTGAAAAAAATTAGCGCCTGTTGCCTCCTCCCTTAGCTAGCCTCCAGCCTCGGGTGTAGGAGACGCTCCCTCCAATCTGTGGGAGCTGCTCCTTCCCGGGTTGGGAGCCTGGCACCTTTGTAGCATGGTAAGACCTGCCGAGGCATACGCCCCGCTACCATAGCTGCCAGGCGGCCAGTGTCACCGCTGCGCCACGGTGAGGCGATGAGGTAGGACTTTGCAGCGGTCATCTCACATCATTACAGATTCACTTCTCCCAACGCTTAACAGCGTTCTCTCTTCCTCTCCTCCCTGCGCTAATCTCAGACAACCTCTTATCAAAACCAAGGAACAAACGATCCCATCACAAGCTATTTTCGGATGCACTTCACAACACAAAACAAGCACCACCAAATACGACTAGCACGAATATCTGCAACAATGTCGTAAAATGGTTATTTGATCACAACACCACTTTGTGTGTAACTCTTTGACTTTAAAGTGCACATAAATATTATAAACACAAAAAAAAGGGAAAATGAAACAAACCTTTGGGTGTTCCGTTGATTTGAACGAACAATGAGTTTCACTATCGACCTAAAAGTTGAGTGGCTTCGTTAATTCGATTGATCCATTCGAAACACAATAGCATTTATCTGAAGCAAGCTGGTATGAAACGTCATCACATGAAACTTCGATGTTTTTTTCAAAAATCCTCAAAATAAGTTTAAGGGGATTAAACTCAGGGGGTGACTTATATTGGAGGAATAGTTCTCTATTTATGACAGTGATCCAGTAGGATGGGGAAGGGCTCGATTCAAAGTGGTCCATCGANGCTCGATTCAAAGTGGTCTACTCGGCATGTTCAAGTAGTGGGTTAGACAGAAGCAAAGCAAATCGCAAACTGCGCCAAATAATCTCTGAATTCTTCATTGTTCCTAACTTCTTCGGTTTCTTCAAATAACACTACAGTCAATTTCGTGATGAACAGTTAAACCGATCCATTTTTACTTCAATAAAATTCACGCACCATTTTAATGATCCAATTTAGTGAGTGATCTTCGACGTCTGCGAAGACTTAAATTTAAAAAACTGCTACATTACTACTACATTATTTAANCCGATGTGAAGGTCGAAAAACAACGCGGAATTTTTTGATCAAATCTATAGTCTATATTGCCTCCGTGTTACATCGTGCCTCTACTGTTCCTGTGTTACATCGTACGTATGCTATACTGTTCTTATACGCAATTGCTATTTGAATGCACAAAAGTACACATGCGGGCATACATTGATCCGCAAGAACTACTTTCTTCATAGGAATATTTGTTCGGCATTTTCCCTTCTCTCCTTAATTAAAATAAAAAATATCGTTGATATGAGCACATGTTAAGCAAACGAGGTCCAAGTTAAAACATCTTACCTTCTTATATCGCTTCCGCAGTATGCGCACATTTACAGAAGAAATGGTTCGCCAATTTTCCTTCATTCAAACAAAAGCCTGAAAAAAATTAGCGCCTGTTGCCTCCTCCCTTAGCTAGCCTCCAGCCTCGGGTGTAGGAGACGCTCCCTCCAATCTGTGGGAGCTGCTCCTTCCCGGGTTGGGAGCCTGGCACCTTTGTAGCATGGTAAGACCTGCCGAGGCATACGCCCCGCTACCATAGCTGCCAGGCGGCCAGTGTCACCGCTGCGCCACGGTGAGGCGATGAGGTAGGACTTTGCAGCGGTCATCTCACATCATTACAGATTCACTTCTCCCAACGCTTAACAGCGTTCTCTCTTCCTCTCCTCCCTGCGCTAATCTCAGACAACCTCTTATCAAAACCAAGGAACAAACGATCCCATCACAAGCTATTTTCGGATGCACTTCACAACACAAAACAAGCACCACCAAATACGACTAGCACGAATATCTGCAACAATGTCGTAAAATGGTTATTTGATCACAACACCACTTTGTGTGTAACTCTTTGACTTTAAAGTGCACATAAATATTATAAAAACA
>JAAVTS010003383.1:1860-13736 GCA_022845575.1 Baylisascaris ailuri | reverse complement strand
TGAGGCATTCAAAAATCACTTCCCGAGTAAAATTTCGGTGAATTCTTTGTTAGTGCATAATTTCCAATAAAGATATTCTCAGTTAGCTATCATTGTTGGATATTTAAAAATATTTGAATTTTGCTCCTCTTTGTTGATTTAGAGTCCCAATATACTAAGTTATCAAATCGCAATACATTCCTTCCCATTCATCGATATATCTCTGATATTCCTTTTTCTAAACAATATTCTATTCCTCTCAAAATAACACTTTATTTTCTGTTTTCAACGATTTCCTATTAATCTAATAGCCGTTGCTTATGGCACCGGAAGTTGATAACAAGAAAAACACCTTGTTTAAAAACAACGAAAATATTGATAATAAATGTTTATTTAGCTATAAAAATGATAATCCCTTCATTGATATCTCCTTAGGCGACGCATTAATCTACTCTGTCATCTCCCTCATTGAGAGATAGTTTATTTTAGATAGGTAATTTTTTGTTATTTTACTTCTTTTCTCCCTTATTGGATAGCCAATAGCAAATCGGATGATGCAATTTTAAGGATATATATTTCGGGTGGAATCAATGATGCAAAGTATTTTTCTAATTTGATTTCACATCGATAGCAATCGGTAGTGCAATTCCACCTGCAAAACCACAAGAGAACGTTGAACAAGTGAAAAAGAGATAGAAAAGAAAGCGAAAAGAAGAGTGAAACCGATAAGGAAAAGAAAGAGACGCAAAAGAGAGTTAGTCATTAAATTTACTGCATCATTGAGGACGCATATACAAATGAACATTGCACAAATTTTCACCATCAAATATGAGTCAATAATTTTTATTTTACTTAGCACGAACCATATCGTAGGGGCTCCCTTGTCAGCCAGTTCACATATTTCAACTTGAGACTTCTATCTACTACTCGAGCCAATTATGGGTCATCCGGTCGGTATACGGGCTAACTATGGACCCGACCGGTATAGAAACCATTTATAGACCCGATCAGTACACGGGCCAGTTATGGGCCCAATCGGTATACAAACCAATTCCGTTCGGTAAACGGCTCAATTACGGGTCCAGTTTCTAATAACCTGCTTCCCTCGCATTGTTTGGCTGCTTAATAATCCCTCTAACTTCCCAATTTATTGAAGTTCCCGGTTCGAACGCTGCACCGGTTGAAATCGTTATATTCTCCACTAAGTGAAGCTGTATTCGAAAATAAAAGCCCGCCCTCTTATAGGGGCCTCTGCTGTCTCCAATAGACCTCAGCTGTTGATCTTCTAGTGGTACTAGAAGCACCCTTTATCACTAAATCATAAATGTTGATGGATGGCTGCTTTATTCAGTAAATTCGCGTGCTCCATTATGGTATAGCATAAGCTGAAATTTCAGTGATGAATACAGTACATGTAGAAATAAAGTACAGTATAAATAATGACAGTCCTCTGCTCAACAATTTAGATGGTTTGGAATACTCTTAATAAAATTTACCGCTAATTCATCCCGACAAAATTGCTAAATAAATTTTAGGGAACTCTTTTATTCACTACGTGTAATTACGCAATTAAAATTAGTAAACCTGAAACACTTATGAAAACAAACAATCGTAATATAGGAGAACATTTCCCTTGTGTTAGCGGAAATAACCCATATAGATAGAATGTGTGTTACTTCGAATGACCTTTATAAAGAAATTGTTGTCTATAGAAAGTTTTAAGAATTGAACGTTTATTTAATGAATGCGAATATGCAAAATGCTCTATACCTATTTTCCTTTGAGTGTAATTCCTTTGGTGCGTTACTTCTAATATATAGCGGTACCATTCAATGAAACGTTCTCTATTATTCTTCACTATTCTAAATAAATATATAAGAAAATTTACATATTTGAATGATTTTAATAGACCATTTCATTCCCTCTTACATTCAAAATTTTTATTGAAATTTCAATGTTATTTGTATTAACAAAAATTTAAATATATTCGAAAAAAACTTCATTAAAATATCGGTCATATAAAATTATACAAATATTTAACTGTAGAATTTATTTTTATATAAATGAAAACTGTTAAATTAGGCTTAATTTAAAGCTTAAAAAAATTAAATCGGCTCAATTATAAGTTAATGAAAAGAATAAAGGTGAAGATAGTAAGCAGATAAAAGAAGAAAGAAGCTGAAAATGAGAAAATGGCATATTCACCAAAAGAATTACATTGGAAGAGTGAGGATGGTCACCCGAAATATGGAACAATTCTGTTGATGACTTTAATCGGTAGGAGACAGGCTTTCAAGGTGTTTATTATTGACTATTTGAGCTTGAAAAGTGATTTATTCGTTTCTGACAGGATGTTTATTGAATCAAAATTATTCGTTAATAAATTACAACGTAAATATTGGACAGGTGAGTAGACTTGACCTCATCAATCACTATCTCTGAGGACAGTTCATGAGACCATTCCTTCGCCGCCCAGCCCTCTTCCTCTATTGTTTACCACTCCCCAGAAACGGTACGAAGCGGTTGACGTTTGGCTAAGTGTCACTAACTGAACCAACCTATTGTTCAACATAGGCAATATACAACACGATATTCCCCATCACAATAACAAAGTCATACCTCAGTAAAAAGGACGTGCGGTAGCGGTGAAAGAGCACCATAAAATTCAGGTGAACATCCGCACTCCTATATAGCCGGCCAACCTGAACCACCTCTGCATAGCCAACCTTCCACGTGACCTTCAATTTCCTGAAGAAAGACAAACATTATCAACAATGATTATTATTCAGTATTTAATGCCACATTTCTATATTCTCCATCCTCTAACGTCCTTAGTGATGTCTATGTGAATGAGCGAAATCACATTACGGCTCGTGCACGACAAACCTTTTGAATTGCCACTGAAAGACCTTCACATCCTCTTTATTAACCTAATGACTCGTTCACTCATAGGACGGATACGAGGCATTCGTTGCAGTTTTGCACCGTTTTGCTCATTGCTAGATAACGAGAACCACAACTGTGCTGTTACGGAAATTAGAAACGAGTAAGAGAGCAAGAGAGAGGGAGGAGGACGAGGATGAAAAACAATATGAGCAAGAAGGGAGAAGGAAGGGAAGAGGGAGGGAGAAGAAGAGGAAGAAGTAGGCCGAAAAAGAGGGGAGAGAGAAAGTGGGAAGAGAGTGAGAATGGAAAAGGAGGAAAGAGAAAGAAAGAGAGGGAAGATGAGGTCTGACATCTAATATATGCAGCGAGTACTAATTCTTCCACACAGCAAACTACACATAAAATGTATGGATAACAATATCTATAGAGTGAAGCCCACATAAACATTCCTTGAAAAGGATGAAGTGGTCGACATTTAAGTGATACGAGTTGAAGGTGGAGGGGTTAAGGAGGATCAAATATTCCTTTTCTATGTGATGGTTCGTTGACACCATTTATATCTTCCAAAACTAGGGCTTATAATTAGTGTTAAATATAACACGTAAAAGCATGACTATAACACATTTCCTTGTTACAGTTATAACAATAACACGTGTAATAAATATAGACATTGAAAATTAAATGAACCAAAAAATACCTTCGTTAGTCAACGTTCTCATTTAGCGACTTCGAGTACAGTATTCGATGGTTCATCACAAATATTCATGGAAGTGATATTCTCGGGGAAATAGAGAAACTTTTTATCGTTTGCAAAAATCGGAGAGCAGACAATTTTCGGGGATTTGATCGAATCATCGCTGTTTGTCTTAGTCATTCAATAGTTTTATCAATACTCAAATCTACCTAACAGAAGTAAACGAAAGCGAGTATAACAAGAGTAATAACAAAAGAGTAATAAGAAGAGTAATAACAGAGTAATAACGAGAGTAATAACAAAAAGAAGACTTTATTGTCGCTAAATTTACTGATCTATGAGAATTTGTTGACACAAATATTACACATGCTGGTAATACTGCCCATCGATTCCCGCTACGAATCCCTTACCCCAAATCGGCTACCGAACCAATTGGCTAATATCGCTTCGAAAGTTCTCAAAGTTCAGCTCATTCCCCTTGAATCAAGTAATAAATGAGTTCAGTATATTTGTTTATTCGTAAATTGAAAGTAATTCAGAATATTTAGAATATAATCTCATTATTCAGAATCTGATTCCATAGTATAATTGGTGGCGAGGTCATTTCGCTGTTATTATTGTCCTCTATAGTACAACCTGTATCCCTATCAGTATTAATATAGCTGTATAGGATCACCGGTCACTTAAAGTTTAGCATTGTAGTGATTTTGTTTATCAGTTGTCAGTCCCGTATGTGGCAGCAAAATGGAACCAGGCAAACAGTCTCTAAGCCCCGCTAGTACCGTTTCCAGTGTGTTCATTTCAAACTTATTGAATTGCCTGTGACGAAGTCATTATAATCGATAATATAACCTTGCCCGTAAATGTTGCAACTATAATCTAATACTTACAAAACAACCTATATTGTAGGGAAGTTGTGCCACTGATGTGATATAGGCATGCGCTAATATATTGTAAACGTGACCCGAAGAATTTGCTCTGGTCAAATTAGATTGTGCTAATTTTCACCTGTTATGCCTGTGTTCATCACATTCGATAGCCAAACCTTCAATTATGTTCTCCCCTCCCCCTCCGTAAAAAAATTAGTGCTTCGATAGGATTGAAGCTGGGCCGCCGTAAGTCCACCTCGTACTGTGAACCCAGCGGAAATTTAATCCCAGTGATATCGGCACTTGAAAGCAGCAGTTCGATTGCAGTCAGTTTTGATGACTTGTGTGAATAATAGTCGATATAAACACTTCGTTTAGAGATTAGTAAAGTGTATCCTTACATACCCTTTTCACTGCTAAAAAATGATATAATGAACCTCGGGATAGTGTTATGGATGGTAGAGCCTCAGGTTGATAGTTCATCATGAGGCAGTAGGCGATTGAATAATTCGACGCTACACTATTCTAATATAATACTTTATTGCTCATGAAGAATATAAGGATGTGGTTATAATCACATAGTGATAACGTCAAGTGTGATGCTCATATATGCATTTGCCTATCTTTCTCACCCATAGTTTCAGCTCGATAACCCAAACCTAAACTTATGCAATTTAAAAGATACCTACTTTACTTAACGCACACCTTAGATTGGTCTCTTATACTATATTTTGCATTGATCCACCAACAACAAAGGGAATTATGAACCTATGAAGGCGCCAATCGGAGTTTTGTGCTAGTCAGATCACTAAAGGAACTTCCATGGTGGGTTTATATAGGTAGTTCATACGAGAGTTTATGCACATATATAAAATTTGAAACCCTGCGTTTGTGTATTTTACTTTTGTTTCTTACTTATAAGACTCCTTGGCCAGGTGAGTAGATTGCTTGTCACTTCTTATAGGACACCTCTCAATTTGTTTATTGTGGCTATATCCTCCTCACTGTGGTATTTACCTAGGAAAAGGTTTTATTTTACCTGCTCTTATATGTGCATCGAGAGTGGCGGTGCATGTTTGTGGGTGCCTATTAGCTTACGCACCACACATCTTCCCTCTCTTCATGAAGCTTTAATTCTGTGAATGCATCGGTTTACTATGGTTTATGCCGTCTAGTGAGTGTTATTCTCTTATTGCGTTCGTTTATTCATTGTGGTGTTTTGTTGTTTTTTTAATATTTACTTATTTATTTATTTATTTATTTACTTATTTTTATATAATATGAGATCACTGAGCGTTTTTAATAGAACATAGATTTTGATAGTTTCATCATGAAGGAAATTAGGCTCATACCCGCAATGCTCCGCTCACGGTTGACGAAATGTTAGTGATGCAAGTTGGTTTACATCATTGCTCGAATTTTTTTTTTCTTTTTTTCTTTTTAATTTTTACTTCGCGCTGATTTTTCTATTATTAAGAGGCAATATTGTCATATATTTTGAAGTGCTACCAACTGGTCATTGTGATTAGATGATGAATTTATTCTGGCATAGTCCATATAGATGTGATATTGCTGCTAGTGCTTATTCTTCAGGTTTAATTAACTTTATAGACTAGGTTTAACAAACTTGGTTCAGTTACCCAAGTTTGCGGATTACTCGATGATAGATCAATGAGCCGAGTCGTTCCGAAACGCTGAATGAGTCGATAAGGCGGAATAAAGTTTTGTGAAATCTTAAGTGATGCAGTGCAATAAATGATCAATATATCGCAATCAACGTTGTCGCTTATTATGCGTCTATGCATCGAAACGACAATTATTTAGGTAATAAGAAGGAATATCCTTGAAAAAAGGCTCAAATGTTCTTTTTTATGGGATTCTTTCTTTGGAAATTTCATGAGATGCTACTATCTTTGTAGACTCTGTTCAATGCTTCTCATTAGTGATGTTTAAAAAAATTCGGCTCCTCTCTAATTTGCTCGATAATTTTTGAATAACCAAACATGCAAATATTTGTGTTTGGTCTCATCTTCCATTCTATGAGTTTGCACTTTTTAAGTTATGTTTCCAATGTGTACAAAAAGGTTTGTAAAGATAGTATTACGTTTGAATGTTTGTAGTGTATTACTTATTATTATTATTATTACTTCTATCACCGATCAATGAACTTCGCACATCAGTTTAAATAATAGTATGATATAATTTTATTTCAATTAGAACTCCCTTTGAAAAAGAGCGCATAAAGGAGCCTAGAATTTTTAGACTATTCCACCTTAGTAGTGATGCATTCCATATTTTTATTTATATGAAAACCTACGCGAACAATAGAACTTCATCTCGGATATAAACCACCGCCTTGAGCGTGAGTTGTTCCATTCGTAATTCATGGGGGTTATAAGTTTAAAATTCCAAGTCACTTCTTGACATATAATGTTTAGTCGTAGGTCATTTTTTAAACAGAGTGAATTCCCTATGAAAATATTGGGAAAGCGCATTAGCCACATAAAGAAATGGATGAAAAGTTAGGACGTTATTTCTGCGAGTGGAATGAGAAAAGAAGGTAACGTTATAGAATTGGTTTCACCGTTGGTTTAGTAGTGGCTTACTTAAGGCATGTAGAAGATATCGCATCGTTGAGCAACTGTTATTGAATTTTTTGGTCATTTCTTCAACTAATCGTTTACTATTTATTCGGAAAATTTGCATATTAATCGAGAAAAATTTTACATTTGATAGATATGAATTTTATTTGAATAAATTTGAGTAGTGAGCGATCACAGATGGAACAATTCGTTAGAAATGAAGTAAGCTAAATGGTCGTTAAATTTTTTATCTCATAGGCAAAAAGTAAATTTCCAAAAGGGCAATCATTTTGATGTAGATTCTTGATGGAAGTCCATTTGACAATTACGAATGCAACAAAGATATTTCGGGTCGTTGTTTTATGGGATATTTTTGAAATTGAAGTTGACTTTAATTGATTATGTCATCTGTTTCTCAATATTCCCATTTGTACGGACTGTCTGTTTGTACAGGTGATATTATCTGTGTACATCTTTGTACCAAAGGGAAGGGATTCCAGAGGATCATAAATCTCCATCGATGACGACCGGTGAGGAAAATTTGGAAAGGATGTTTAGGTTTGCGGTTGTTTGAGGATGTTAGTTTCATAGTATTGTGGAATAAAGTATACTTCAAAAGAAAATAAGCTGTTGAAATTCCCTTAATTAGCTCCAGACCGCAATGAGATGAAAAAATTTTTCTAAACGAGAGCTTTTTTTGTTCCATATAGGCTCTTTGCTTCTGTGGACTGAATGGAGTCTCTATCGAACGAGGTGGTGCATCCGGCGCCTTCATATGTGCAATGCTTTGATAGTCGCACTTCTCTCACTATCTATCAGATTTGCGGTGCTCTGAATTTGTGTTGACCTTAGGTAGGGCTGTTAGGCACGAGGTCACATTGGGGACACAGGTAGAGAGAGAGAGCGATTTCTAACATACGTGCACTATTCGCGCAACCGCTGTGCATATTCAAATGACATGGTTCGGACGCCATGCAAACAAACGTACAGATGTTCGTTTTTCGTTTGCTTTGCTCTTAAGTTTCCTCTTTGGGGTTGAAATTGATCGGGACTCGCTTGTTTGGATTGTCGGGGCATTGGTTTATGAGGTTTGCACTAGCAGTGAAGGTTCAATAGTTATTATTGTAGCCAAGGAGTAATTGCAGATGTCACGGCCAGTATACTGTATTTATTACTTTTATATTGGCACAGGTATTTATTAACTGTCAGTAATAAGTTAACACTGTCAGGGATGCAGTGTTGGTGCAAAAATCGTTGGGAATTATTGAGAGGTTCTTGCCTCTGCAATTCCTTTTGGTAATGCGTTCCACGCATATGGGACTCTCTGGGCGGATGAGTTGAGAATATCTTTTTGTACAGTTAGTTGCATTTCCAGTTGTAAAGGATGTGCGGAATATTGGCAAATGGTGCATGAGGAGGTTGGCCGTTTAAGATCTTTCAAAGAAGATATGAATCGAATTTAATTCTCCTAGTTTGAAAGAATTCAGCTTTTTGCTTGCAAGATCGTTTCAAAGTATCCAGGAATGCCTCAGTAATTACCGTTTTCATGGATCGTTGCTATACCTTTTCAAGAGGCAGGCTATGTTTAGCATTTGATAGGGATTACGTAGAAGTACAGTATTTGCATTGAAGAAGGCACACAAAATACAGTTAGCCGCTTGTGATGTGAATTTTAAAGCAATGTTACCGCTCATTCAGATCTTATGGATTATGGCGGTATATAAGCTTATGGGCTTAAGGGGGGGGGGGTATGTCAGGTAGCGTTGTTTTTGATGACTCTGTAGTTAATTTTAGGCATATTTGATTGTTACCAATTCACGCTGGAAAACCAAATACGATTCCCTTATCGATTTTGAAGGTTTTTCTCAGAGAAATGATCCAATATATTTACATTCTATTTGTTTATTGCCGATAAATTCCTGCTAAATGAGTCCTTAATATTTCAGTAGTGCATTCTTTTTTGATTTTCCTCTTTATCTATTTGAAAAACGAGCTACTGTTTCCGGAATAAATTAACTGCTTTTCCGGAATAAATCCGGAATAAACAACGGCTTTTCACTGTAATTATTAGCGGTTTCCGGAACAACGGTTTTTCACTGCAATTATTAACGGTTTCCGGAACAACGGTTTTTCACTGCAATTATTGTAATTTTTGTACTCTTTTTGGTAGCACTGTAACGGCATTCAAAGTTCGTATGCCATTCTACTTGTGCATTCATATTAAATAACAACGGTAACGTGATATGTCATTATGTGATAATAATAAAATAATATCGTCAATAACGTGTTATTTTGTAATAGTAATGTGATCTCATCACGTGACAATGATGACATGATGTCGTTACGTGACAATAATGATGTGGTGTCGTTAAGTGACAATAATGATGTAGTTTGATTACGTGACAATAATGATGTGATGTCGTTATNTGTCGTTACGTGACAATAATGATGTGGTGTCGTTAAGTGACAATAATGATGTAGTTTGATTACGTGACAATAATGACATGATGTCGTTATGTGACAGTAATGACGTAGTTTGGTTATGGGACAATAACGACGTGATGTCGTTACGTGACAGTAATGACCTAGTTTGGTTTTGTGACAATAATTACGTGATGTCGTTACGTGACGTAATAGGGTGACGTCGTTACATGACAATAATGACATAGTTTGGTTACGTGACAATAATGACGTGTATCGTTACGTGACAGTAATGACGTAGTTTGGTTATGTGACAATAATTACGTGATCTCGTTACGTGACGTAATAGGGTGATGTCGTTACGTGATTATGACAACGTGGTTTCGTTACGTGATAATGATAACGTGATGTCATTACGTGATAGTGACGTTTCAAGCGGAACGTCCTGATTTTCCGTCCCGAAATTGATAGCAGCTCATTATGCGCTATAATTCATTATCTTATTATGTTTGTTATATTACTCATAATAAATTGCATTGTACATTAGAACTAATAATATTGAGGTGATATTTCAGCGGATTTTCGATTGCCAAAGAATGCCACCTAAAGAAAGTGGTGGAGGCAAAGAAGCGAAAGACATCGACAGGGAAGCCGTTACCAAGGTATGCATATATGATATTTTCTTTTTCAGTAAAGAATGGATATGGCTCGTTCAAAACATACCAAATTGATCTGCTGAGCGTGGCCAATATATAGACGCGACTGATTTGGGAAAGATTCATTCGATTCGTATGCCTGTGTCGCATTCGTTTATGTGCATTGAGTTACTGAATTGATTCGCTCTTTATCATTTAAGACTGCATAACCAAAAAAAATTATAGATGCGCCTTTTTAAGAACGAATATCATTTTTATTTTCTAATGAGTCTAATGTCGGAGTGGCGTCTTTTCCCGGAGCTGTAAGTACAATCATGTTTCGGATCTTGCATCAGATCAAATTCTTTTCGTAGCTGGGCCGCCGGCTTTGTCTTGAGTAATGGAGCTGAAGCTAAGCTTCTGCGGAAACTGGAGAGAGGTTGAAGCCAAGTTTTCTTTAAAAGTAGAAGTTGGGCTGGACAGGATTTTTTCGCTATTCGAAGCTGCAACTAAAATTGGAGCAGACTAGGACTTCATACTTACTTGGCCTATGTGGATGTCTTCTCTATGTTTCGCTGGGAGCCAGATAGATTTGTGGAAGCTGTTTGCGAATTGGATTTTTCTTTCATGACATGGGTCATTTCTCTCTTTCTCGTCTCCATTATTCCTCTTTCTTTTATGTTTATTACTTAAATGGCAGTGAAAAGAGAAGACTAGCATAAATGTAATTGAAGTTCGTGCTTTGAGTACGATATCCTCAGGCAACCAGTAATATAGGAATATTTGAGAGGAGATATTCATAAAGATGTTGGGAGTCAAGCTCTCTCTGAAGTAGTGCTATGCTGCAAAACTTAGGTTGACGTTAAATGTATATGGCACGTTCGAGGTTCGAGTGTGGCGATTGGGTTCATTTAGATTTTATCAATAACCTTAGATTTATCGCAATTGAACGAAGAGATGGTATTCGGTTTGGGGTAAACCGTTGCTGCACAGAATCTGTGACAAAAGTAACCTGATACCTCTACTGTCCCGATTAGTGAAGTCTCATTCATATTGCTGCATATGGTAGTGACCAATCTGGGAAGCCAAATATGTTGGCTTATGGGTTATCAGCTACGACTGCCATTACCAAAGTTGTAATGCTTTCATCTCTAGCCCTGAGTTACCCATTCCGGTTGTGTTACTCTTTTCTGTTTTCCTTGTTTACTTCGCGTTTCTGTAATTTTACTGGTTTCGAACGGTGTTGGCATCCATCCTCTGTATTACCCGAACGGTTCGGTCTTCAGGTATTCGGAAACTAGTGAATTTTGGTTTATACGTGAAAACTTGTGGCAAGAAGGTTGAAAAGTGAAGGTTTCTTTTTCAGTCAGATGATGCACCAACGCTTCCATACAATTGACAAGTTGCTCTGTAGACACATCGATGATCTGTATTACGAGGCGAAGATTATAGCGGTGGAACAAACTTGTGATGGCGAGCCAGTTTACACTGTTCGTTACGAGGTTTGCTTTATTTATTAACATAACTGTTTAGGCTTCTTGTGTTGTTGTGTTGTCAAAAATGCTGCCAGTTGTTTTATTTCCGAATAAGAGTTGGTATAAGAGGGAGGGGGTTGAATTTCGCAGGAAGACGGTAACTTGGAGGGAAGAGGGATATGAGGTTATGCGTGAAAGACAGCATAAGACTGAGAATTGTCTCATCGCAGTCGGAAGGGATTTCACATAGGGACTTTCCTTGGGGAACGGTTTCCGTTTGACCTCTCCAAACTGACAAAAAGTGAACGTTTTGAGGTCAAGAACATATAAACCCT
>JAAVTS010003382.1:8385-19765 GCA_022845575.1 Baylisascaris ailuri | reverse complement strand
GTGGAGTGTTAATAATTGGAATCGCAAATATTAGTAGTGTTTAATATCGCATAGATTGCTTTTTTTTATCGTTGCTTGCAATGTATTCAAATTTTATCGCACATTTAACGGTACTTTTTGCACTGTTTTCAACACCTTTGGCGGTACATATTATTGTCAGTGTCAAGTATGTTCTCAATTTCGATTCATTTCAATTTTATTGACAGTTCCTTTCCTTTAAAGGCGAAAGTATGGAATTGTCGTTCGTCGTTTTGTCTCGTAACATTTACGGAGCATACAAGTGGTGTAAGTGCAGTCTGTTGGACATCCGATGGAAAGGCGCTTTTGTCATCCTCATTGGATGGCACCGTACGAGCACATGATCTTCAAAGGTTTTTAGTGTGCCTTTATTATTGCAATCATATTAAAGAATATTCGAGGTGTTGGATCGATTCGACATGCTCAGTTTGTAAATTTAAATTCAGCACACATTTTGGTTAATTGAGTGCTGCTAAACTTCTTCGATAGCCGAAGGTTGACAGAAAACTACCTTTGGGGCATTTTTATGCTCAAAAAGAGGGCAAACTTCTTTCCTTCTTTCGATATCGGTTGCCAATGGCAAATCTTTGCTCCATCTCATTCCCAGTGATGAGGGTTAATGCAGAAATGCGGACTTTCCATTTTTATTTCATCTTTCTTGAAGGAGGTGGGTGGGAAAAATGAATAAATATTCATGGCCTCAGTTGAATTGAATGCCTATTTGTAACTAATAAATATGCAACAAGTTTTGCATAAAATTAGAAAATTCCTCGATGAGCCTCTCTGCTATTTCTTACTCATTGCTGATATCTTAGAATATTATCCACATACTTGCTAGCTCAATTCTCATAAATTTCTTAATCATTTCTTCTTGGCATATAAAGAGTAACGTTAAATATTGGGATATCTTGTTTGGTGATTTGTGAAGATTGCGGATATATATTGGAAAAAAAACCGAAGATGAGATGTTATTATTTGTTCTAATATGCGTGTATTTAAGATATCGTAATTTTCGCACTTTGGTTTGTCCTGAACAAACACAATTGGGCAATTTGGCGATTGATGCGGCTGGAGATTTGGTGATTGCTACCGCGATCGATATTTTTAATATTTTCGTTTGGAGTCTCGAAAATGGTAGATTACTCGACGTACTTTCCGGTCATAGTGCTCCAATTGCTGCTATCTCATTGCATGGTATCTTTTTTTTATCGTATTACTTCGTGGTGAAATGAATATGAATGTGTTGCTTTTTTTTTGAAGAAGAAATGCTTTTCTATTATTTTCTTTATACAGAATCTTCCTAATCGAGGGTTGGATTCTGCGAACATTTTTGATCTCAGGTCTACTCTTTCGATCACTGTAAAGTGTACGGTGGCTTGCTTGATAATAAATCTTTGAGAGGATAAGGGTTACGGTGCAATACCGTGCCTAATGTCCTTAAGAAAGATGTTATAAGTTGAAAAGATTTGAATTCTTAAGGTACATCTTTGGTTTCTGCTTCGTGGGATAAAACGATGCGTATATGGAACGTAGTCGAATCGGCGGCATCTGTCGAAACCGTTGAACTGATTGACGAAGCTCTCGATGTTGCTTATTCTCCATCTGGACAGAATATTGCCGTAGGATTTTAATGATTTGCTTATCATTTGTTTATGATAAGATTACATTAGACAATGTACGAGATGATCATAGGTGTTGCATATCATCGATCAGATCATTATTTCGCATTTCCGATCGTATTTGCATGCTGTCCGTCGATCATCTATGGCACTAGACACTGTTAACGGCTATACCTTTAAGTTTTTCTAGTCAGTTGTTGTATTTTTTTAGCTTCTTTTCTAGGTAAGCATAGGTCTTCGGTAGCGAATTATGGCTTAGCAATTGTCTCTTGCTTTTGAGTTGTCAAAGAGTGAATATGCTTCCATCGCTTATTAACATATTCTGCAATTGTTTTCTTTTATATTTGAGCTGAACCATGAGCTAAATTTGCCTGTATTTCGAATCTTCATATTGCTTTCTTTTCTATTTTATTTCTATTAGTGCGATTCATTTAATAGGTGCTATGTTTGGATGGATCGATAACGCTATTCGATGCAGAATCATCAACACAATGGGGTTGTATTGATACGAAATTAGATGTCGATGCAGCGCGAAGTGTTGCCGAACTCATTAAGAAAGAGACTAGTGAGAAGAGCAAGTTTGTTTTATGCTTATTTGATAGGCCTTTGGAGTCTAAAAAATGGCAGTCAATGATGAGTGCGAAAAAATCGTGTTAGAGGAACTCCGGAAGTTGGTGATCTCCGATTCTGGAGCTTTTTTATAAATACTAAAACACCTAATATAACCTAGTAAAATAAAACTCTGTAATACTTCGAGCGTGGGATTTTTGAATTAAACTTGCAGGACGTTATTATTCATGCCCGTTCTATAAATACCAAGCTGTTCGTCTACTCGGAGAGGGAGTTATATATTAGGTTCTTGTGGGCGTGTAGGTAGCAATGTTGATGGATCTTCATTTCACGCATCGATCTCCTTGATCGGTGCTAATGATATAATCGGTATTTTTATCATTATTTTAGATCGGATGTTGACAGAGTACACTAACTAGAATATTGCGGGAAGGCAATTTTTGAGGGATTTCAACCTGAGAAAAAAACTTATGCCACCCATCTGCCTTACATTATAATAGAAAGATTTATAAAGATGTGTGTTCATCGATGAAATGGTTTATTGCGAATGAGTTATAACAAAAGGTGTTAAATAATTTGCAGAACATTTACATGTATATGCTTCACTGCGGATGGCGCTTTTATACTAGCTGCTGGCCGATCGAATTATATTTGTATGTATAATGTTGCGGAGCGTATTATTGTCAATAAATTTAAGCTAACTACTAATCGAAGTCTCGATGGGGTCATGGTAATTTTNCCACCCATCTGCCTTACATTATAATAGAAAGATTTATAAAGATGTGTGTTCATCGATGAAATGGTTTATTGCGAATGAGTTATAACAAAAGGTGTTAAATAATTTGCAGAACATTTACATGTATATGCTTCACTGCGGATGGCGCTTTTATACTAGCTGCTGGCCGATCGAATTATATTTGTATGTATAATGTTGCGGAGCGTATTATTGTCAATAAATTTAAGCTAACTACTAATCGAAGTCTCGATGGGGTCATGGTAATTTTTCTTTAAGTTTGCTTCTCTTTTTTTTGCCTTCCTATTTGTAGATTCATAAAAAATTCTTCAATATTAGTGGGGTTTTTTTTTCGATTTGTTGTTTGGGAATTCAAATATTTTCGATATGCTTTGCAAAGGGGAAAGAGTGCTCAATTTTTTTACGTTTCACCTATTCACCTATTGAAGTTCAGCTATATAGCAGTAATTATATCTAATATTTATCTATATAATAAAATAAATAAAAATAGTCTCAAATATGAATAGAACGTTATTTATAGCTAGATATAAATCGACGTAATATAAGCGAATTTGGTAATATGGCATTGATTGATGCATCAGATAGTGAAGATGAAGCCAATTGCAAGAAACGTATAAAATTAGCCGGCACACGGCATTCGGATCTTGCTGAACGCTCGGCTAAACCTGAAATACGTGTACAGTCTATTCATTTTTCACCTACAGGTAGGTTTGTTTCGCTTGAAAATTTTGATATATGAACGATTTTTTTCACATCTACATAAGAAAGATATGACGGTATAAAAATGAGTAGAAGGTAACAGGGGTCAGCAAGTTAGATTTTTTATAGCACAACAAGTATTCACAGACTCTTTCTTCTATTCTCATTTGTTTCTTCATATTGTCATATCGTAACTTTCTAATAAAAACCCATCTTGAAATCCCTATAATTGAGTAGATCGCCGTACCTATTTTATTTCCTGAAAAATATGCATCATATGCACTATTTAAGTATTGCTATCTAATTGGGACAAAGCCAACAGACTTAGATGTACTCCACTGATAATAGGTCGATTAGTGACAGCCATACCTGCGCTTGCTTCGCTGATAGTTTGCTCGCTTCTATGTTCGTCGACGAATTCTAGGGGTCCTAAGTTTGGTGCACAGAGGTATTCAAGAAACTGGATTTCTTGGATATTAGCTGATGTATCACCACTAAATATTCCATGAAAGTTGTTTGTATTTATGTGTATTTATGCATATATTTATATGTGATAGCTTTTTGAGTTGAAGTTTTCTAGATTGAGGCATATACGCAATATTTGCGTTCATTTTAGCTCATTGCAGCTTTAATATTTCCATATTGAATAACATATTTATTGTAATTTAGTTATTTTAAATAATTTAGTTTAATAATTTAGTAGTTAGCGTTGTCTTAGTAATGCCACTTGCGTTTTCAAAATTTCCCTGAGTTGTCATTTCATTCTGATCGGCACATATTCTGTGGGATTTCCATCTCGAGAGCCGAGAGAAGGGGAGAGGAGGGATGAGACCTTAATGAGAGGGGAAGTTTTGAATTGCGACCGGAAAGAAAGGCATAGGTCCCAACCAGAAGAAAAAGTGTGCATTCGAGGGTGCTTATGTTCACGAAACAACGGTTTACACCACTAGAATGTGTGTTTGTGATGTTTGTGCATATGATGTTTAAGGAATGAGTTTTGCGGTATGTTCCACCGAAGGTGTATGCATATTTTCGAAGGAACATCGTACAGTGTTTGATCCATACGAGTTGAACGTCGATATAACTCCTAGCCGTATTCGATCGGCGATTGCACAAGACGAATATTCACATGCGTTGGTGATGGCACTTCGTTTGAACGAGATGCAGCTTATAGAAGAAAGCGTTCTTGCAACACCACTTGCACAAGGTTCGTGCCTTTTCGATTATTGCCTCCGATACCCCATCCCCCTTCCTTCCACTGTATTACTCTTTCTAAATCAATTATAAGTTTAATGGGTCTTAAATGCAAACGACAGCTCGAGACTTCATACCATCTGAAAATATTTACTGGCCAGGGAAATGGACAAATACATGCAATAGCAAGGATATCTCACTCATAAAGTACATCAGAAATGTTGACGTAATCAAGAGCTATATTATCATTTATCATTTTATTGGGAACGAATAGAAGATGAAACATATTAACCGAAAAAAAGTTCCGTCATTCACAAATTTAAATTCATGTCGTGAAGAGTTTAACCCGCTTGATCAATCATCCTATTGTTTATTTCTATAATTTTATCAAATATTTTGAAAAATTCAACAATTTTTTTTTCAGTGGATGTTGTAATACGATCGTTACCGATAGCATATGCCGAGAAATTACTTATATGGTTAGCAAATGGTAATAATACGTTAGCACAATGTCATATTCAATTATGGCAATTATGGTTGAAAAGCATTGTTGTGGAACATGCTCGACAGATGAAATCGAATCGTGCAACAAATCTTTCATCGTTTACATCGTTGCAACAACTCATCTCTATTCACTCTAATTTAGTGTCGAAATTGTATGTTTTTATCTCATTCAGTCTTCAAACATATTGTTAAAAATTGATTATAGTTAATTATAAAGTTGAAATATATGTGATCATTACGAGTGATTATGAAGATTTTTATTGTTGTCCCGTATTGATAATATGCGAATATCGAAATAACCTTATGATCAGCTCACTCGTCGTTGGTTTCTATGATTGAAACGACTCGGCGAATTTTCTAGAAGAGAGCAATTTAAATAGATGCAAATCTATTACTCTAAACATTGTATACGGCACTAGATTAAACAAGAAATTTGTACACAGCATTAGATAGTGGACCGTTTAACCATGCATGTATCGTTCGTAGAATCTACGAACTAAATTGCCGTTAATTGTTTGAATTGGCTGGATAAGAACCAATTGCTAGACATTTTGAATGGCGAATAAGCTAAATGGTCCACAACTAGATGACATGGTAAGGGCTATAGTACCTCCTGTTAAACGACGCAAATAGCAAGACTAAGGCTATTTTCATTCGATTTCCTCTGAAGTATCTATGAAGTGCCATTGCTTTTGGCTTAAAATTTTCGCTTCTTTCTCCAAAATGAAACATTATAAACAGATCAATGATGCGCAAAGTTTTTTGTCTGGAATTTTGGAGTAAATAGTCGATAAGATTACATCTTAAGATATATTTGCAACTCATTATTACTTGTTTAATTATATGATATTTCAAATTTTAAAGTTATATATTTGCAGATGTGATCAAAATAGATACACATTGGAGTATATATTGGCATCTCGTCGGATGAAATCGGCTAATGCGTAAGCAATTGATATGCCTTGTTGACAGATGGTTGCACAAGTTGTTTTTATTTGTTGTTCTATATCATGCGGCTCGATTCTTTTCTATTCTATGTTTTAGATGGCATTGTGATTGTCTGAATTCAATTCACCTAATAATAAATATTTAGAAAAATCATAGAAGCATAATGAAATAATAAAGCAAGAAACACTTCTAATTGAATAGGAATGCACAGATTAGCACATTCATATATAAATACTAGAAAATTGGGATAGTTGCCAAATTAAAGCCTCAACAATTTGCGTTATAATTCGGCGAATAGGGGACGACAACAATCAGAAAAACCAAAACAATACGTTAATCTAAAAGTCTACGATACCGATTCTATGGATCTATCGAGTCTACTACCTTCACTCATACATCTTGTAACCAACGATTAACCTTTCAATAAAATCCGTTCATTTCACAAGANACGATAAGATAACCAAACCACAACCAAGCACGTATGAACAAATAGAGTAGTAATGAGTTTTATTTATCTATGGGGAATAGTTGATGCGTGACCTTGCGGTTGTTTGCTTGAAGGCATCTTGTTATATGAATCGATCGATATAGTGACTGCAAGAAAGATACCCGAAGGCTAGCAATACAGTACGGCATTACCGTTAAGCAATTAAAGGGACTGACAAAAGCCGAGTTATACAAATATCGTTGAGAAATATAACAGTGGCATCATAGATAAAAATATCGACATAACCATACTGATGTCACACAACAGTTCCTACATTTCATAAAGCCAGGCGACCACCTACATAGCATAATCAACATGCTGAACGTAGTATCCACCAATCATCACACCTTTAACCAACGGAGTAAGACCACAGTATGATTTTCAAAATCTTTGGCGAAAAAAAAAATACTAAACGAACAACAACAGCTTTATGTTTCCAATAATCCAACGCATGGCACACGTTCTTCAAATTTTAGCTATTTACAGGCGCAAATCGAAGAGGGGGGGTGGGGGAGGGAGGGCGCGTGGACGTGTGTCCTAATGAATAAGGCGTCCGACTTCCAGTCGAAGGGTTACAGGTTCGGTCTCTGCCTCGGGCAAGAGTTTTCTAAGATTTGCTGCATTCCGCGCTTGCTTCGTCGGTCAGACTCATAACTGGGTTGTATTAAATTAAATTGAATTTATCAAATAGTTCGCAGGTTCGAGCTGTATTTATGCTGAAATGATTCTCTAGCCAACTATATAGTTATCTATATCGGAAGGAAGGATAAATAGGGCACAATAATCTCTTGAAGCTGTTGTTTAGACCTTAATTTATTTTGTTTAAACCCATTTTAAGTCATATGTGGGCATATTTACGTAGTGAGAACGTCGATTGAGTTGCTACGATGAAGTGATTCCTCGTTCATAATACTTATGTTGTCTGTAACATTTAAATCTACTTCTTAAAACCACAAAGAGTATAAAAAGTGGTTTTACATCTAATCATTGATTTGTTTACTAAATTGGTCATTTAATATTATGATATCGATCTATGAGTTGCATTATTAGTGGAAAACAATTCATATCTCTTCAATAGTCTATTTATTATTTTATTGTTTGTTTTATATTACATTTATATGGCATATAAGTTTGAATTTTCTAATGAAACTTTATTCGATTATATTTGACTAAAACAAACATGATGTACAATTTATGAATAGAAAAGCAAAACTTGGAAGGATTTTTTTTTCTTTAGAATGGACGCAAAATTTCCCTTAATTAGGCGGTAATTTAGTGAAAGTTGTTAATATCACAATTGAGAGAATGTAATATTATAGACATAAAATAATATATCTACATAACACAACGTTTGAAAATATCTCCAAATTCATCGTATATTTGAAAACCGTTTCTATCAAATCCTACATTTCGAATAGGTGGAGGAAACTGTAATCGTTAGAATCGACTCTTAAGCCGATTTTCTTTACGAATCTATCACCCGTCTGATATTAACAACTATCAAATTCGAAGTTTTCATAACAATGTACATTTTTTATGAATGCAAAATCGAGTTGATATTTACTTCTTTCACAAACATCATTGATATTGATGAGAGAAAATAATTGCAGAAAATTAGCATATTAGATATTAGATCATATTCGATCATATTTACGATCGATCACTATTTTATTGCCCGAAATATAGGAATAACTTTTGCAACTGGGTTGCTTTCAATGAATGAAGAAGTTAAAATGTAAGAATTGCTCTCGGAATATTGCAATAACACAACACATTCATTCGTTGAAGTGGCACTCAGATGGCGCTAATTTGAAACGTGTGCGTTTATCATACAACAACAAAATTAGTTAGCGTTTAACATATAATGCAAAAGAAAAAAGAAAAAAGAAAAAGATAAACACAATCTAATCTCGCGTCACATCTGCGAAAGAGTTTCCGTTGAGATAATTTTTCCAAGAATATCTTTCAAATGTTTTTTTTTCGTGCGCATAAAATTTCCACATGTTAACAAAATCAAAATGATATGAGAATATCTAAATTCCTACTCGTTTAGTCCGCCAATATTCCTCATCGAACGTTTTTTTTTTTTGAAAATGTTTTGAAAATTTTTTGCAATAAAAATAAAATTTACAAAATTTTTTGCACTAAAATGTTTGGCTATTATTGATACGGATAAATCATTTTTGTATCATATACAAGGAAAGTATTCACTTTCGGCGATAGTAGAGAGATGAATTGAGGGCAAATTTGCGTTTGCGATTTTATCTCTTCCATGATTCCAATTTTCCACACTCATGAAATTCGATAAAAAATCACGACAAAAAAAATGTTTTTCGCCTCCTTCATGAAGAATTGGAAGCAAGAAACCTCAAATATGAAATAAAATAAACAAGAAATGGCAAATAAATAAATAAATAAATAAATAAATAAACAAATAAATAAATAAATGAATAAATAAATAAATAAATAATTATAAATAAACAAACTAAGCCGTCGAATGAAGCGTTTTTTGCCGGAACAATTGAACACTTTGAAATCTTCAAACCTTTCAACGCAATAATGCAATCGAAATTTCGAGTACCAATTTATTAGTTGGCTTACGATACGAAAGGCATATTCTATCAGACATTATCGTCAATAGCAATCTTCTATAGGTCATAGGTCACAGAAATCAATGAAAAACTCTTATCATCCCATCTTCAAACGGTTATTGAAACGCTATCATTTTCTTCAAAAAGCTTTAAATGCACATTTTCCAAAGTTTTCATTTAATATTTCAGTAATTGACTGAATAAATAAAAACCTTTTATAGAAACCTACAACTAATACAATATGACTGAGTACCAATGAGAACACAATCATATTGGATAGTTACTTTATTGATTTTGCAATTACTTTTATAACAAGTTTGCCAATTTATTATCCTTTTGAGTAGGGAATTTTATTCTATGAATGAAAAAAAATCCCGTAATTTAATGAGTATCGGGTTAAAAAATTAAATAATAAATATTTGCTCATTCAGTAAAGCATTCGGCTTTGGCAATATTCTTTACGAGTTGTGCCAACCGCAATGGCAGCTTAGCGATACGGCCGTCTTTCGGCGTTCTTTCGGTGTTGATAAATGGGCATCGCATCAATCATACGGTATCGATGAGAGAGTAATAATTACTGTAATATTGTTGCCAGATGTGTGTGCGTGTGTGCGAAAGAAGCGATTCGGCGATGCACGTGTCACTAACACTCGCCACACAAATGTTCACAATCACCACCGACAGCATCATAGCTTCAGCTAGAGCCTCAGCTAGTGCACTCCACTCTCGACTATGGCTAAATGCTTCTCTATCGAATACCTCATTGGTGATACCGTACTCGATGAGGCGGCGAATAACGTCCCTGAAAAGCGAACAACTAATGAGGCGCAATCGAATACTGATAACGACACAAATAGATCTGATAAGATTATTCATTCTACATCTTGTGATACTTCTGAACTATCGAAATTATCCGTCAACGACTATCATGAGGCACTTCGGAATGCTGAAGTACGACTAGAAGGTGCGACACTATGGAATAAGTTTCACTCATTTGGCACAGAGATGATCGTTACAAAAACAGGAAGGTGAGTTTTTAAATTTTGATAAATCTAGACAATTGAGACACATATATGTTCTAAAACGACTCCTTTTTCCGGACTTATCGCAATTCGTATGTTTGAAGGGTTCCATCGCAACCATAGAGATGCAACAACAACGAATTGCATCTGCTTATACCACAGAAGGCTAGTTCAGAATACGAGCATAGACATTCTATGAACCACATCTATCGCTACATTCAGTCCTTGAATCGAATCATCTGTTCAGTAAAGAATAGTAAAGCGACAACCAAATATATTCATGTATACTTCATTAGCATCAACGAAGAAAATGATGAAAACATAACGAAACGCTTTATAATATTTGATTGTCTTCAGATAATCAATCATCAAATAATATGAATTTTTTTGCTTTCATTCTTTTCGCTTTAATCTCAATATTCGGGAATTACAATAGTTTTAAAGGATGTTGTTCTTATTAGCATATATTGAGTAGCAATTGCAAAATAATAATGCGGTACTCACTACAATATCGACAAGATATCAGAGGAAAATCACTACAGTATCGATAGGATATCAGCAGAATTGCAGTAGGAAAATCACTAAAGTATCCTCCAAAAAAATCCACTCAAACATACAATCATTCTATATCCAACAGTTTCTATTACTGTAAAAGATTGAAATGTTGAAAGTGAAACGATTTGCTACTGTCAACATGAAATAGTATGTTGACTTTCCTCAGCAGTACATAACCTCGGCCTACCAATGTGCTATGTAGGTGGTAGCAAAATTTCAGCAATCAGCGAAGTGGATCCCTTCTGCCTTTTCTGTACCTGGAAATCCCAGTTTTCAATTTATTAGGGGAAATTTTGCATAATTTTCGACCGATCTCGAACACCGTCAATCGAGAATACAGTCTTAAATGGAGCTCTTCGGCTGTTTCCCGCATATTTACGCTCGCCAGAATCTCGCCTTCAAAAAAAAAAAAAAAAAAA
>JAAVTS010003381.1:0-19772 GCA_022845575.1 Baylisascaris ailuri | reverse complement strand
CATATTCATTACCACATCCATATTCACATTCATACTCATGTTCATTCACTTATAGACCTGTGAATGCTGCATTTTTAAGATCAACCCTTTCCGATCAAATTTTATGTTGTGAATTCGCTTTGGTTTGTCGCTAGAGGTGGATTCTGACACCACAAGATTTAAATTTAAGTAAGACCAGAATTCATTGTTATTTCATTGACCAGCGAATAATACGTTTCAACAAATGGCAACGCTTTGCGCTCATTAACGACGTTCAAATATTTTTAACGATCTGACAGAAATTTGGCGGTCTCATAAAAAGTGAAGATGAAAACAAGTTATTATAGTTGAATTCTCAAAAAAGCTATCCGTTCTTTTCACCACATTGCGATAACCAACTTAATATGGAAAACTAAAGTCTTTGAATTTGATATTTTAGTAACTGAAGAGAAATTTGCATTTTCAGATGCAAAAAATTTTAAAGATAAGCTCTAACCCTCTCCAAATGAGCACTAACTAAGGAAGAGGCTGATAATTAAGGTCATTTCATTGCGTTGTACCGCTCAATATGTTTCTTGTGACTATTCTTTTGCTTAGGCGCGTTCGTTTTTATTGCATCGATTATTAGCAACTGTTCGCTGCTGATAATTCTTCTCAGTTAGGAAATTCTCGTAGTTGTCTAGATAAGGAATTTTTGCAAGCTTGGCATAAGATATTCAATAAACAGACGATTTTGCGACGATGCAAATTTACTGTTTTTTTACAAATTGTTTACGATCCGAGAGCTGTTTACAGATTTGGAGATGAAAATTTCATTTCTATCATATAATTTAAAGATGTGTTTACGATGAGTTTTGCACCCAAAAAACTGCCGGAAGATTGGAAAAAATGACTTTTCCTTGTATTTTCCTTCAAAATTTTCCTCATGTTTTCTGAAAATTCCCTGCCTTTGAATGCATTTGACGCATTGAAAAAACTGCTCAACTTATTACCTCATAGAAGTCACTCGTCAAACGTCAACTTGTTTTATGTCTACTTGGTTACAGCAGCTCTCTTTTGCAATTTTGGAACAAAATATACCATAGAAATAATACTATACCGGGCTGACGCCATTATTTCTGAGACGGGCTTTTTGCAAAGTTTCTGAAATTTTGCAAAATTCGCATCATATTTGCTCACATAAGCTTCAAGTATAAAAGACAGCTTCTATAGCATGAGTTCATCAGAAATTAAATTTTAAAAGAAGCAAATAATCACAGTACAACAATCGAGTGAAGACGAAAATAACTCGAAAACTTCGTAATGACGCACGAAACGCAGAAAACGTGCTTATTAGTTATGATTGGTACATCGTTTCACATTATTTTTACGCACAAATATCTAAATATAGACTCATATCGCTTATGAGAACGTTCTCAAATCATACGAAACGCCTGAGGGAATGGTGCTTAAGCCACGAAGAAGAGGAAGAAAGTAAGAAGAGGAAGATGGAAAGGCAAAGTTAGAGAGAAGGATGAAGAGGCGGGGAAAAACGCAATAAATTCTATCATCATAAATGAGAATCCAAATTAAAGCCATCATAAAGCTTGTTTATCGCATTTCTTTCGCTTAATAGATTTCATATCACGCAGTGAAATATGTGAAAACAGATCAAAACCGAATTATTTGATTAGCATTTTCCATTCCACTTTCTCATTCGATTTAGAGCAAATCGAAATTCACTTACTCAACATAATCAAATAAATCGAAAAGTAGCTCAAAACAGCTCTTTAAGCTTATTGTTGTCAATCACATTGACAAATATGTTTTCAAGCAATGCAAGGGGAAGATGTGTCCGAATGTGTGTGTCCGTGAGTTTGTGTGAGTGTGTGAGTGTCTAATGATGCCACCACGAACTGACCACTTTCATCAACTAAGCCTCCATCCTAAACAGATCCCAATTTTTAATTGGAAGTTAGCCGATCGGTCGTTGTTCTTGAGTGTCTATGGGCGTTATTCAATGAACAGACGACATCCGCCATGTCACTTCATCTGCACAATTGTTTAGTGTATACTTCCTGAGAGGGCTCGTTATTTTTTCCAACCCAACAAGTACGCAATAAAGTTTGCGAGCAACCAGCATCTCTAGAGTGTTCCCATCATTGATTAAGCTGAGTCGAGCTTTTGTGAATGCTTTCCAAGTAGAAATGAAAGAGGCAATACAGCGCACTCATTAGCCTTTCAATTCAAATAACGCATTCCGCTTGCGTTGCGCATCGAAAATCAGGTCGCTTTGAATTGGATAATCATAGTACACTGAGATCAATTTCATTTCCTATTAAAAGAATCAATAAATTCCCTCTTTTATCCCAACTTCAAATTAATTAAACATGTCTAATTTCCTCTTCTATTCCAATTAAAGTTTTCTCAAGAATTGAATGTTCTCATCAGTGTATTCCATTTGACAAATGAACAGTTGAACATAAATTAATTAGCAAATTTTCTTACTTGTGAAATGAATTAAGCATTCCTATCTAGCTCAGTAATGCGAAGATGGATATTTGTTGCAGTAAAATAGCTTTTCTATTTGCTCTATTACTAAACGCAAATTCCTGTATATGAGAAAACGAATGAAAATTGGCACTTTTGTAGTCGAAAATTATTTATTTCCAAGAAAAAAAGATAGAATTATTATATAGAAGGTGCAGCAAAGAGTGCTTAACAAAGCTTTTCTAAACAATTCAGTCATATTGTTTGTCAAATATGGATCTATTCGTGTGAAAACTATTGTTTTCAATAATATTGGCAAAATTTTAAAAAAAATTTTCATAAGCGTCACACAAGTGTGCCAAAAAAAATAAAAATGTAGAATATTCGATTGCACTCTTAAAGTGAATGAAAGAAATCAACCGTGGAGTTTTTAGCGTCAGCTTTTTTGTAATTAATTTATAGCATTCATGAATATTGTGCTGAGCACCTACCATTTTATATTGTCACAATGTTCGCAGCAAAGTCATCATTTCAGCCAACTTAATCACAGTTCACCTACGCACCTATGCATATTGGGCCTTTGGCTCTGGCTTTTATAGAGTTTAATTTGATAACTTACATGTAGCTGACCTTATTAGCTGTTTGCAAAAAAAACCTGATCAGTTACTTTGTAAAAATGCAAATTTCCAAAGAACATTGCACAAAAAATTCTCTTAAAGAATTCTTGAAGCAAGTGACTTTGCTGGCCACCTTTTATTTGTCGCCACGATGGGCTTGGCACTAGTTGGTCGTTTTTTGTCCATCATCGGTTGCATTGATCAAAAAGCGATCAGCAGCCATCACATAAATATTAATGTTAATAAATTATTTGGTTTTCTGATTATGTGCAGCAATGCAGTTGGTGATTATGCAAGTGTGAAAAGCGGTTTTAGTGAATGCTAAAGTTTATCTATTGGTATCAATTGCTTATTTTACAAAAACATTTATTTGCATATTATTTTGGTATCTATTGATACAATATAACTACTCATATTAATTGGATATTTTGCAGAAAGAAGGTTATCCATGTATAATCTCTTCAAATTTTATCAACACCAAAAATGAAATGATGATTAACAGCATTAGTTTATTGTAAGTTTTATCGAGCATCCTTCAAAGTTTAAATATGATACAACCAAACAGCTGTCGCTTTTTTGCAGCAAAACACTGCGTCTGCTACGTCTCCTCATTATTACATTCTCAAACTCGAAGTGAACATTTCATAGTCCCATTCATTCATCGAATAAGCAAATATATCGATCATTCTAAATTACATCGTTCAACAAAATAGAGTTAAAATAGACAGCTGATAAAGAAGTGTTGTTTCATATTTCGCGTTAATACGCAAATTTAAAGTCTAATTAGAATGCTTCTTGTAAAATATTTCAGCTGCGTCGCTTTTAATTCCGAAATAACCGTTATGTAGTATTTGAGGGAAATTGCATTTCAAAACATGAAGCTCATTTGCTTAGAGTTCCACCCACGAACGATCCATGAGCACACTTATTCAATAAAAACAAATACCAGCCGTTGCTTATTGAATTATAACCGGCAAGCTGAGCCAAATGTATTTCATTCATATTTCAGTTGAATTGATTTTATATCAAAATGGATGAAATCTTTGAAGGTTTACGGATTGTTAGACCCATACAGTCAAAATAATCGCATCTATCTGAAGCAAATATTCCACTTCAATCTTGCAGCAATATTTCAATTCGTTACGAAACATATCGAAAGTCTAATTGGATCAACAAAAATATTGTAAAATGAACTGTTAGAAGAAATTCACCTGATTGATGTTTGATTGATTCTCAGCTAAAGTTGTCTCATTCGCCAAAATTTTAGGGAGAGAATAAACTTTAACACGCTACACATGCAGCAATTTTTCATATTCCAACCATTTCCTATTCTTAGCAAAGAAATAGTCGACATTTTCACAAATGATTAAAAATAAATATGAGAAACTGATCTCGTTTATTTCACATTTAATCGAGCAAAAGTTCGTTATTTCTGAACAACGCAACATTTCTCATACAAAATCATCGCCACGCATATCATGCAAAATCTACAAGGGGCCATATCAAACTTTATTGTTGCTACGCTCTGCAAATATCAACATATAAAATTTGCAGCTAATGCATAATATCATTAAAGGTTATCTTCATGTCTTTGTTTTATAAATATTTACACTAAAATAGAACCTTACGACAAAGCGAAAACGAATTTCTCAATCAGTCTCAAACAAAAAGTGAAATTCAAAAAATTAGTACATGTTGACGAAAAGGCAAAAATATGCGAGAGGAATATAAACAGTAATTTGGGCATTACTGAGTGCAAAAGTTTTTTCACCTCCACTCGTACTTTTATTGACAACTTCTTCGAATCGGAAATATTTCTTCACTTCAGTACCGATCGAATTGCTTCTGAAGCGATAAAATACTACATTGAGTTATTTTTCAGAAGGGCATACTAATGATATAAAACTGTCATATGTTCATTTTAATGATAAACTTTTTGGTATCACCATGAAGAGTATTGCTTAGCGCATTTTGATGCGTGACAAATTCTTTTAAACGTTTTCTCTTAGAATTGTTGCACGACTTGTGCGATGTAAAAAAAAAAAAAAAAAAAAAATCGCAATTTATGCGTGAACGTTGTCTCAACATTGCTTCAAAAATGGAGAAAAATGTAGAGATAAGGTTTCATCTCCTTTTTTCCTCTTTCTTTCACAGCTCCCCTTCCCTCACCATTTACAACCTAATCTGTGTAAAATTTCATCGAAATCGGAACAGGACTCTTGAAACCGAATCAAATCTTTTCGAATATTTCGTATGTTACTCATTTTTTTCATAAAAATACTCCAAAGTCTCATTCTCTTCATCTTTTCTGATCAATGCTTTGAAATCAAGACAATTCTTTGGTGCGAAAGCCATTCTATACCAATTTCTATAAAAACTGCAAAATCGTGACAACCTACAATTAACACAACTAAGTAAATATTCCACTCATCCACATTAACCATCTCCTTGCTTAAAAACTCATCAATTCAAGTGTACCAATGTGGGTACCGCAGGCATCATACTTTTGTTTGTTGTTACACGGAAGCTTGAAAATAAATGCATCACGAATAAATTCAAAAATTTTGCCACATAGTTGCTAATAAAACAATGATGTTGTGCAAGTTTTCTTAGTGTTGTAAAAGTCTTAGAGATGGTAATGAGGAATGAAATACAATAAGAATTGAAATATGAAAATACAAATATGTGTTAGCAAACAATTCCAAATACTTGAAAACACCTTTGCATTTCGATGATACTTCACTGCTGAAAATGTCGATAGATACAAGTTTTAAAAAAAAAGAACTCAACCAACACTAAGAAATTTTATGAAAAAATATTATTTATCAATCGACGCAGTGTAACAATATTTATTTGGTGAAAAATTGTTGAAAAGTGACAAAAACCAACGCATTTTGAAAACTTTAGCATTTCTTATTTATTTACTCGTTCGTTTTTTGGTCATTTGCTCATTTTCCTTCCCTTTAAGGAATACTCTTTACAAATAGAATGAATTATTTGATCTTTTCGGCATTCATAATTGAAAAGTACTGCCCAAAACGAATCGAATTTGGCTGCTTAATGAGTATTTCCTGCGCCTGCGGGTACAAATATTTTACAGTGCACCATAATAGCTGACAATACCATCAACAAGAAGAGACCGAATGCAAGATGATTACATCTTTAAAAAAAAAAACTGATTCGAAGAGAAGTGTGCCATCGAAAAAACTTGTTTATCGAAATGTGTTGTGTATAGAGAAATTGCTCAAAGAAAAAGCGCCTACAGCTTTAAAATTCCTTATGTTGCCTAACAGAATATAATCTTGCTCTCGAATAAATCGCGTTGCAAGACTTTTAATGGACCTTTGGAAATTTGCATTTCAAAGGTGGATTATGGCTTCATGACTGGAAGTATGTCTGTGTATGTTCGCCTGCCTAGTTATGTCAGTCAGGATGCAAGAAAGCTAGAATTATTATGTTTATTGCATATAAAATACATCACAATATATATCAATGCTTACTAAATTCTAATACCACTCATCAATTCGAAAAGAGTTATACACATGCAAAAATGTGCACGAAAATTTGCATATATTTCGCGATCGGTTCGATTGCAATCCGTCATGGCTGAGAAAACCAATCTTCTGCAGATTTGAAAGCATCGCCGGAGCACTTCGAAACATTTTCCACATGTTTTAATATTTGCTCACTCAATGAAACCGACTAGTCTGGTAAACGGATCCGATACAAAACATTACAAAACTTATCCCATACGAAGCATAAAACAAAGATACCCTTCCTTTTTCAGGTGCCCCACTTAATGTTTCTTCTGACCGTGTTCATATTGTCGTGAATAGCTTGAGTTAGTACAAACTTTTTTCCTCAGTAAGCAATCGATATTTTCATCGGCATTTGTTTATAATTTCAAACTATGCGGCGCAATAACTCATGATTGTGTATAAGTAAAGTTGTTAAGGTCATCCTTACCGGAAATGTTGTTTGCATCGTAGAGTCGCGTAATCACAAAGTTTTCACCCTAAATTGAAGTTAGAATACACAAAATACGGGTATATACATGGCCCATTTTGATTTATGTTGGAAAATGTAAAGACTATATTACTCATCGGCGATGCAAGCTCACCCAATCGGCATAATTGCCTATTATGGTTCGGAACTAATGACTCTTTTGAGTTAATGATTGCGATTTGCTAATTTGTTAAGAGCTACACGTTGAGAAATGAGTTCAGTATAGGAGAGCTGTTTATGATGGTTAAATTGCGCTGTGTTCAAATATCTAGCCAGCAAGCATTTAATAATTTCTTTCAGCTGCGTCATTAATTTATTTCAATGATGCGTTTTATTTAGATATTTGGATGATTTACACGCTCACAAAGCCATTATTCAACTAATCACAACCTTCATCGGAAATCAGTGCAATTATTGCACCAATAATTAGTGAAAACGAGAAAAGCCAACAATATATTCGTATGTATTAGAAAGTTTATTTCACCAAATCAATCAATAATCTCATAAATTAAACGCTAACAAGAAGATGCTGATATATTTGGGGGAAGAGGGGGGTAGGGAGTACCTCACTGCGCAATTAATATTTCAGGAGCATGCTTCCAAGGTCGACTACATTTTGCGCAATCATCACAATTTCGAATACACTTTTGCAAATAATTGCAAAAACGCGTTATAGCGGCATCAGTTCTTAAAGTTCCCAGTTCACATATCTAATTGCCTACTGGTTTCATCTCACACCAAAAGCAAAAAGTGTAGTGACAAAAATTTATAGGTGCAATTAATAGGATGCGTTGAACTTTTTTCATTTGATGCATCAGCTAACGTTTCAGGGTGCAGAAAGTTGCTCAGTGAATTTCCTTTTAAAAATATGTGGGAGCCATTCAGGGATATTTTCGTGTGCTTTTACAACTTTGCATCTACAAAGCGTAAAGTTGCAAAATCTGATCCGCGTATATGCATATTCTATCTATCTGACTCTTCAGCAGTTTCAAGTCAGAGATTCACTGAAGAAGAGTTACAAAATTTGAGGACTATAAATTAAGTTATGGCTTGACTTCTTATGCAATCTTTCATGCTTATATCAAAGCTTTAAAAAACATAAAAATCAAAATCAAAAGTTAGTTCTTAGTTTGCAAAGGTCGTACTACGAGAGAAGAATATTCTTGTAGAAGATATTCAGTGATGAAGTTGTTGACAGTGTGCATCATTGTTGCCACTCTTCATTTGCTGAAGACTATAACTCTTTGTGTAATCGCCTAAGAACGGCCCCGCCAACCATGAATTGCAAAGCAGTTGATGTTGCACAATGTTGCATAACTCTTGCCTATCAATACTGCTTATACGACTCTAATTCAATGAAGGTCGCCATTTAAAAGACTCAAAGCTGAGTTCGGAAACTTGAAGTTTATCAGTGATATGCACTAAGTTCACTTTGCATCTAAATTACTAAGAGAGTGGTAATGGTTCTAAAATTCATAAAATGTATTTCAATAAAACTGCATTTTAGTGATTTACATCCTCTCGAAAGTAAAAATGACCATGTTTCTCGAACTAATTCAAAGTTTATTTTATCAGAAAGCTTCTTCAAAGAAACTAAACAATAGCTTGTGTGCTGAGAATATTACAATAAATCTCGAGATATTATCTGAAAAGGATTTGAAGGTGTTTAAAGCATTTGTGTTTCTTCTACAATCTCACCCATATACATTTAGATACCGAGTTTACGGATATCTTTACAATCCCATCACGTTGACTTACTCTTAAGATTGGTTTGAAATCAGCTATACCTCGTCTTTAGCCACCGTAAAAGGTTTTTTTTTTTGCTGTGAGGTTGTCATCAATATTGAATGAGCTACTTTTTCTCCTGGCATCATACGTAACTAATTTTGTTCTAGCAGTGAATTTGAACTCTTTCTGGATTATATTTTGGCTATAATCGCACTAAATAAATGCTTAAGCTTCGTTGAATTATGGAAAATCCCATTAATCCGGCTTGCAAGTTCTGAGGTTTGTGACTGAATAGCTTACTGTTTATACTCTTTATTATGCTTGAATCTGTGACGCATGTATATATCTTTCATCTTTGCTCTTTTAATATATTTTATTATATAAGAGACTCGTGTTGCATTATTAAAGCTTTATATTAAAAACAAATTCTATCAGCCATTAAATAAATCTCATTTTTTGTCAGGAAAACCTTCACGAGAGTCGGATCCATATAAACACGTAAGCAGCATTTTAAATTATTTCAGCTAAGTTATGAAAGATATTTGTCGGGGCGAGTGAAATAAGAAAGTGTGACAAATGTCAACTCCTGCTTCATTTCTTCAGTGGATGTTTTGACCAGGATTCCTGCAACTCTCGAATTAAGTGGCGTTGCACATCATTTAACATTCTGCGAGTTTTTTTATGTATTCAATACCCGACTAGCGATTGGAAAAGTCGACATCGCGCCAATCATCCCGATGCGTTTTTCCATTCTCATCATCGTTTTCGACGCTCATACACAACATTGTTGACAATGTAACGTGCATAATAAAAGGACGGAAAGTGAAACGAAAGGTGGGTTGAGAATGACGTTACGAAGCAATTGAAGCAACGAGTGGCTTCAGCTTCAATAGGACACGCAATGCACATCAATGAGGAAAACTTTATAATTCAATGCTAATTTCTTTTGTTCCATTACGAGCTTGCTGAATCGATGACAGCATTCTGTCACAAGTATTCATTGCGCTAATTTATACATCCCTTCGACGGATGACGTCAATAGCCGAGCAAAAAACATCAGCAAATAGATCCCCAATAAACTTGCCCATAAAGAATTGCTAAAACGAATAAACCAACTTGAAATATCGATACGAACAACGAAAGTTACAAGCAAATATCATCTAATAAATCATGCATATGCTTCGTTTTATAAGCCAAGAATAAGCATCAGATAATAATTCATAAGTAAACATCAACTAATGAGTCATAAATAAGAAACCATTAGTGCTAAGGCTGCGAAATAGCTGTAAATAGCTCCGTTTGCGGCATACATCGCAGCTTGATTTTCCATCCCGACTTTCGCGTCGACTCACCCAATTCCGAAAAGAGTTATAGGCACTTTAAAGTGCCTGTGTTCGTCTAAGAACCAATAGCATTTTCATTTTAAAGTGGTTATCAAAAGCAAATGTTTGCAGAAGATACATGCGAGTGGCCAAATCGGAATTTGAATATATTATTGCATGTTTTATTCTATGTGTCAGTTTATGAAGCTATTTGGCGTGGTCGGTCATTATCATCCAACGAATTTTTCGTTTTTGATGCTGTGAAATTAAAATTCCACCTCATATCGCGAGAAATGACGTTTAGTGATGAAAAGGGTGTCAGAAGTTCTTTCTTCATTTGATCGTTCTTTCTTGCACCTCAGTGATGAAAGGTTTTCCACTGTGTGTCACTAATAGGCTTTTCAGCTCTAGAACCGTCGTTTGTTTACAATTCTGGGGCTTGCAAGCATGAAGATTGGGAATAAAAGTTGGTGCCAATAGTCTCGATGATCATCATGCGGCGTGAGACGTGGTAACAGAATGTGTAATAACAAGCTTACTCTGAAGATTGCGGTTGGACATAAAAATTTCCGTACCACATACGAAGCGAGGAAAAACTAGTGGTTTAATCGTCGTGATATCGAAGTCATGCATCTGAAGCTATTATTCGTCGTCAACGCGAGTTTATCTTAAGGAATGTTTATTCACAACTTTAAATGTTTGAAAATGGGTAACGATAAAAATTTATTGTAGAGGAGCGAAAATATTCGACGAGATATTCGTCAGATTATTGCTCCTGACATTTAGCATTTACGGGAACGTCGGAAGCAATGATGGAAGTGGACATGTGCCACTATTAGTGTGTTGCTTCACTTCGAGCCCTGGCGATGAGGTTTATCGGTGGCATACGGAGTAGTTGTGGAGGTGGCTGACTGTCTGCACCTGCGTTAATGAGTTGTGTTACCGCGGTTACACCTGCAGTGAGCTTCGCTAAGCAGCTGGCCTTGTTCACGTCGAACGCGATCACCAACACATGTAATGGCTCGAGAAGATGCTCCCAGCCAGCGTATTTCTTCAGACGTGACTCACGACGTGGATTCTGCAATCAGCTGTTAGTCCAGTAGCACTTTTCTTCTGCACTTGAAATAAGCGCCACAAAAACTCTCTGCTTGAATGATAATTAAAAAATACCTGTAACGTGTGGGCAATACAGACAACTTGTTCTGAACTGCTCAGAAAACGGCATAAAAGAACGTTTTAAACGGAAACTAAACGGTTGTGAACCATTTCTTGCGATTTCATTGTTCAAATGAGCTTGATGAGCAGGCTGGTGAACCACTTAAAAATCTCTTTTCTTTGCCACAGGTATCAGCATTTCGCAGTTGAATTCACTACTGACCAAAGCCTCGCAACACTTCCGCGAAGAGAAAGGATTGTGTATTATCAAGTGGCCTGGGTGTGTCACGATCTCATATGTCTTTGCAATCATACTCATAGAGATATTAGTAGTGCTGAAAGCGGCGGTGGAAAAAGAGCCGAAGAGTCTGTTTAAAGAGCAAAATATGTGCAGTTGAAGACAGCCTGGATCATGAGTTTGTGTCTCTTTGTTATTTAGTATATTCTATCCACCAGCAGATACCGTACTTCTTCGTTTACAGGCTCAGGGCACAGAACGTTCGAATATTTCCAAAATTGATGCACATTTAAAGGAATGAATGTGAATGACACGGCTAGACAAAATGCAAATTATTCCCTACATAAGCCTGTAAAGAAGAATAATGGGGAAGATAAGTCTTCTAACAAAACAAGCAATTACTGCTATACCTTAAGGGAACCCTCTCCTCGTATAAGAATATGACATCCGCTCTCGGCCTCTAATCTCCGCACTGTTTTTCCTCTTGGTCCCAAAATTCGGCAAATATAATTGCAACCTGTTGCCTGTGGAATAGGCACCTTTTCTTGCAACGTTACTGTTTGCTGTTCAATCGGTGTATTTTGGTACTCCTGCAAAAACAAGCAATCCTGATATTAAACGTGATGTAACAATTAGCTGGAACTAGTCACAAAATCTTTTATATATGAAGCAAAGCTATTTATGATTCAGCAATGACACACTGAAAGTTGTGTTGCATTTCTATGATCTTCCTGCCGCAGTAATGAAACTAAATGAGCCCGTCTGATGGCAATTTTTCAAATATATATTTCTCGAACCCCTGCATCAGCTAACGGATTTTTTATAAGACAGTTGGTATATGTGGCAGCCATCTCACAACTGCATGAAAGCTGATGAAGATGTCCAGAACGATCAAATCACCTGTAATTCTCCAGAGTTAGAGAGGATGGGGGGAAGGGGAGGGAGGGTAGGCTTCGCTACTCCGTTGACATGGCTACGTAAAATGAGCTTGATGAAGAAGCCTTCACCTGTGGAGAGTGCGATTGATGCTCATTGGATGAGCTTCTTCTATAAATAATGTTCCAAATTCGGTCCATCTCAGAGGTGAGCAAGTAGCGAGCATGAAGGAATAACGACGGTGACGTCTTCTGAATTGCGTTTAGTTTTCGCATGTCTCGAACCAATTCATCCAAATATCTGAAAACAATAATGCAATCGAAATGTGTGGCTGCATTTGAATGATGCATTTTCTAAATAAAACATTTATGCATTCAATGATTTCCCACCTCAGCCACAAATTGAAGCAGTCTTTGGTTAAGTGGCGCAAGAATAGAAATTTCGAGTTTACATAAAGTATAGCTGGAACAGATTTTTGAATGCAATTGCTTGGCAATATTCTGTTCCGTTCAAAGCAAGATGACTATCACCTGTCAGAAGTAACGAATGCTAGCATCAGCTTACAATCACTATCTGAGTCAACAATTTTGGTCAATTCTGTTGTTTCTGCCTTGCAATTATGACAGAGGTATCTTTACAATCACCCATTTCAACATCTAGCTCGTATACCTTCGCTTGGGTACTTACTTACCAGGTCTACGATTAATGACGATAGTACAAATCACGTTCCAAACGGTTGTAGTTACCAGAAACTATCCCCAACTTTTTAGTCAACTGCGCATGAATATTATCCACCTTTTTCTTGTGGCTGAATAGGGTAAATCACGAATTTCGGGCTTTTCAACAAGTGATACGAAGTCACTCTACCTCCAGTTTTTCAATGTAAAAAGTAATCCCTGGTAGCCTATTAATTTCAAAATTTGAATTTCTGTCACAAACTAGCTGCTAGCAAATTAGTGATGAAGAATACTGATACTCCATCTTCTTAAAAAAAAGTTGACGTCTTCTGGAAGGATTCTCCTATATAATCTAAAAATCCGTTCATGCGCGAGTCAGTTTAGTGAATAAACAAACTACTGGAGTGCAAATTGCAATCACATATCGGCATACCTTCTAGCAAACATCCGCTATTTTTTTCGTTAATACCTTTCTTGGCACTTCAAATCGAAATTTCCACCTATTACTTCTGCCGTTACTTTCTTACTGCCTTCTCCTACTACTATTCCTTTCCCGCTCACTTATTACTTTTTGCAAATCAAAAGGTATCGTCCACCATTTTGAGTAATTTTTGCTGCTTATTAATTATTAGATTGCTGGAGGTCACTACCTTACACAATGCGATTAGTTGCAATGTGTAAATTTATTACCCAGCTAATTTGACTGAAAAAAAAACAAAGGGAATTGTGTTCTCGAATAGTTTTTCGTTGAAGCGCTAAAACTTTCGATCGTTTTCTGCGTTTATCTGCGAAATTTTCAACATTTCTGAATGCTTGTTTACTATTTGATCATAGCTAACTTCCTGGAAGTCTTGTAGTTTGTTGCCAGCCCCCGTTTAATCGAGCGGATGGGGTCGGGAAAGGGCGGAAGTGGGATGAAAGAAACTCATTCGTGCGTGATCCCCGGGGAACATGTGAGCACGTCTAAATAATAATTTACTTTTACGACTGATATGAATATGTGAACGTATAATGCAGTTAATTCGTTTGACGTTCTTAGAGATCAAATGGAAATTACTTCTAATTGAATATACAACTCCAAAGGAATTTGCATATTTCATCTGAGGATAAGCGGACATATGCGCCGGTAAGTAGAGCGAAGTTCGTCTATCACCTACAGGAGTACACGTTAGCGTCGATTAGGAATGCTGCAAGCATTTGTAAAGCATGTCAGCGGCAGCTAACTTTTTGTTGGCTTCCTTTTTATCCTTCTATCAGTAACAGTTTGCTTCACATAATCCTAACTAACCTAGCCGCGTCATTTTGTTCTTCTCGAGTTCCAGGAGCTGGTGGAGGTGAGGTGAAATCGATGTTTGTTATCATTGGATGACAGCTCGTAGATGCATGGGGTGATCCTCGTTCGTCACCACTTGTCGCAGCTCCACGACAACTTGACGCATCGTCTCGCAAACCATCATTGGATTTACCGTCGTTCGCCATCTAATCACCGTCACCGCACTCGGAATCGTTTTAGGCAATATTGATGTGTTTATTGCAGAGCAGCTTTATATAAGCAACGCATAATTCAAATTTGCCTGCATTTGTTCTATTGATAGTTGCATAAAAATTTTACATGGTTTGTGCCCAGATTTGTACAAATCACTTTTAAACAATGGAACTTGCGAATATTGCAAAACATATTCCATTTCGTTTTATTTGAACTTATATATGATTGTTTCTGTGGGAGAACCCTTATGTATCTTTATGCGAAACTGTTCACAAATATCGCGCTGCAACATTGCAGGAAATAACTCACTAATATTTCAATGCGAAAATGCAATACATTGCAGCGCAAAAATTGCCTTCAGCAATTGCATTTAGAATGGTTATTAGTAAAATCATCCCACTCAGTATCTATTAGGTTATTCTTAAGTGATTCAATTTTGCGCAAATCACACAGTTCTAAGAAACCATTCTTGGCATTCATAAATACCTATGCAGTGTGGTCAGCCACAAGGATTTTTTGTTCCTTTTCGTGCTTTATTAGGTATGTTGCGATATCACTTGATTCGCTGAGTCCGTTTCTAAGAATGGTGCTTCATACATATGCTAGCAGGTTTATTGTTATCAACAGTTCTCTGAAAGTGATGTAAGAGCTCTGATCAGGGCCCGATGCGATTGAAACATGCAATGTGAGAGATCCATAAATTAGGGCCATTTTAATGGTGAGGGGGGAAGGGGGTTAACATCGGATATAATTGGAAAAGTTCTCCCGATAATTGACTATGAAATAATCGCGCCTAGGTTGGACCGTGATTTGGCGGTGCTAGAATGAACGATTAGTGCAACCACAAAGGCAACTCTGATGACACCATTCAGTGCATGATGTTTCGTATCGCGACAAGCCTCAAGGCGAATGTGTCGGCGCTCTCCGCAATGAAAACGAAACGCAGCGTTGTGGATAATCGCCTACATAATCCTATTTGGCGACTGTGGACCCATGTTTGGTGTGTGCGCTCAGAGTTATGCCGACTGTCAACATATCGATATACGCCGATAGTCTAACATTCGCTACTTGGTCTGCTCATAGGAGCGTTAGTCTGGAGCGTATTCCTTTACTAAATTTGAGGAACATATTTCATGCATTCACTCAAGCTTATATCAAAGCTTCGTTCTTCGATTATCGCTTATGCATAGTGGAAATCGAGTGAGGTATTCCCAATCGCCAGAGTATGATTTATATGGTAGGCGATTGTGGTACGGTAATGTTAAATTCGACCCTCAAACGAGAGTAACGATCCCACGTCCTTCGCATTTCGGCGGCTTTCGTGAAACATTCAGTACGGAGGTTTGTTTCCTTAACTACTCATTAATAACAAGTTTAGCGCATTAGGAAGTTATCTCAGTCATGTGTTAGAGAAGTGGTGAATTATTGCGTAATTCATCATTTCTTCTTTTTAGATAGTTCGAATAAACACGAAAATTAGGTGAATATTTTCATGGGCTTACATTCTATCTCAGTTTGACGCTTATGTTTATAAAGATGTGGAATATTCTTTTAAAGAAAAGCCACGAAAAAATTCTGCAATATGAATTTATATCAGGTATGACCGTATGATGCACCGAAGAGATGGTTGGATTATTGGTTTATCTGCTCATGTTTCGATTCATGAAGTTATAGTCACAACATAGAACTCACTCTATGACTATGACTTAACGAGCAAACAAACCGTATCCCAATTATCTCTTCAACGCATCAAACGCTGATCCCTGTATAATCTCATGAAATGTTTATCACAGTGCGTCTTTGTATTTTAATTGCCTTAACACAAGTTATCCCTAATAACCATTTTTTGTGCGTTTTTGCAAATTTATGCAAAACCTCACCATGATAGTACCTTATTTATAGGGATGGATGTCCGTCCGTCCGATGGTTTCAATTAACAAATAATTTTAGTTAGGGTTGAACCAATAGGATTCGCGCATTGAACCATCAGGGTTCAATGTGTTAATTCGCGCACTCACTCAGTCACGCATTAATAGTACTACTATCTTTTAGAAGTTAATTGCTTTTTTTCCAAATATACACTTTAATTTTTGCAATAAATTAAAAAAGCGAAAGCAAATATCTTTAACGATACGGTATCAGAATGAAGAGTGAATCGAATTCTAGGTAGAAGCAGCATCATCTACAAGTGTAGCCGTGAATATGACTCCGGATGAAGATGCTGTCGACAGGGTATTTCGTCTGTTTTCTTTTTAGTTTTCAACTTCCCCTCAAATTTGATTATTCAATTATGCCGCTGTTGCGTTCATCTCAATAGGCAATTCGCAAAGTATAATTACTACTGTAATTGTAGGGAAAATAAAATGCGGGCTAGTTAAGGATCGTTATAAGTGTGTAGGGTCTCTGTTTTGGCCTTCTATCTTTGACTTGTCCCTGCAGGATCCGCAAATCCCTTCTCTTTCGGGGCTCGACCAGATGGTGTGTAGCCTGACAACAGTGCAAGAGGATGAGGTTTTATTAAGCCTTAAAAAAATCAACAATAAAACGGCTGAAGGGATAAGACGACTGCAACGGGATGAGAGGAGGGGCTGGCACTCCTCACGCCCGAGCCACTTCGCGATTCAAATGCGAACCACTAAGGCCTGTACCGACCCTCGCTGAGACAAGATCTCACGTGAACAGCTAGAAGCACATCGGTTGCCTGCAAGCAAAGACCCTCTCCATTTTATACGCAAGATCCTTGAGGTGTTTGTAGGGAGTTTGGTCTGTCTTATGGTAACTGCTTTTCTGCTCTGCACGATAGCCGTTGATCTACAATTTACTGATCACCCTTACACCATAAATTCAGCGAATATAATTAATTTTTTTTGATAATGCAATGCCCAACATTTGAAAGCCACGCACATAATGCTATGCTGCATAGAAAAGCTTTGAAAGTTTTCTTATAGCAAATTGGGACAGTAAAAAATTTTTTTTGCAAATTCATATATCAATTTATGAGAGGTATTTTTTCACAAAAGTAAAGCTATTTTCAAACATCTATTAAACTGAGCTCACAAAATGAAACTTCTCAGCCTTCACAGTGCAGTCGGTGCACAATTCACTCCACTTTTTATTAATCTTATCACCCTGATGTTTCACAGAAGTCACCTCCTTAGAGAGCTTATCAGTTGGATTGCGAATGTAGAAACTAAAAAAAAAACATTTTCCTTCGTTGCTAATTCAGAAAAAATTATCATTTTTCTATAACGAATGCACCATTGAAAACCAGAGGAAGAATGTTTGCATATTTACTAAAACTATAAAAAGGTCACTAAACATTTTTTGGAACGTTGTATATAAAGTTCCACAAATATGTATGCGGCAATAATTCATTGATATTTGCAAACGTCATATATGCAAATGCAATATCGGATCACTTTTGTAATAAAACATTTTCTCCACGGCTGAGCATCATCCTCCGCCAAATAACTTGTGCCATGAAATGTGGTTCACTTTCTTCGATAGTGAATCGGAAGCGTCTAAGTGATGTGAACTCAACGGCATCGAGCAGGTAGTAATGTCCACTATAAAGCAAGCTAACGGAACTCATAAAAATGACGGCGAAAATGGTGTAGCACCATTTAAGCTTGTTGGATTTGCAAAGATAAACGGAAATCAAAAGCGATATACTAGAATGAGCAACAAAACATCCCACCGCAAATCGATAATTTCACTGATTATTGCGTGTGATTAACGCACAAATTATATTCATATCCTTTTTATTAATTATTTGGTTTCGCAATGCTTCTCTTTTATTGATTGGTCTTCTTCCATTCGCTTATTGCGTTTCCTCAATTTGAACTTACTCCTGACATCATTCACTATTAAATATTCGACGTTTATGGATTGCATTCATAATTCACTTAAAAGATTTTTGAACCATTTTACTGCATACAACTGTGTTTGCATATATCGCTTTTTTGTGGATTCACGAAATCGATTGATATAGCCTTCAAGTTTGTCTCACTTAAATATATATTGGGGATGATTTAGCTTAGCCACCAACAATATTGTTCTACATGTGCTAAGTAGTAAGGTAGCTAATGAAATTTTAGCTTTGTGGAAATTATGTATATTAATTTGGGGTAGCATCAAGGAGGTATCACCCATTAACGCAATCGCATGTTGACAATAGATGTCAACAATGAAGTGTTTTTTGACTGAATGGTGATGCACAAAGATGGATGATTGGAATATAATGATGGAAAGGTTTATAGGCGAAGAAAATTTCAACATAGCAGAGTAAAATCTATTGAAGTGGGAAAGATGAATTGTGTGGTGTTGTAAATGGGAACCGACAAACAAATACAGGTCGAAACCAACAAATCCACTTATAGTGTGCATATTACATATTTGGAAGTTAAGAGTTGGTTTGTCTGCAACAAATTGCTGCAAAAACATACGTGAGCACTGCGTGTGGCGGAGAACATCAGCGCAGAGAAAAAGCTAGGAAGCGCATTCATCCTCGATACTGGCTAAAGAAATAAAAATGGAAAGATTATGCAGATTTACAAATCGTTTTCTTGCTTTCCATTCTTCTTTTCTCCCACATCAACCATTAGCGTAATAAGCGTCAATCTGATAGTTTCAACCCAGGAACCACTAGAGTAGGATCATTAAATGCGAACTGCATCGAAATGATGCTTCTCGAGAAGCTGAATACGTTAGTGGCGCTAGAAAATTTCCAAGCGCAAATTTTAACGTGCAGCCAGCTGGTCATATATGTGCCGTAAACGATTCCTCAGTTGAGGATTTGGACAACCGGTTCGTCTCAAACATACAAAAAAGCGCTGAACTGATGTGCGCAGTAAGTACTCGCCAGCCTTTCTGGAACGCCCTTTCACTTCACCACTTAAACCCTGAACAAAGCCTAGACATTGCTTTCGTGTTTTCGACTTCAAAAATTTGAAATTACTAGGCGAATGTATTGTTTAGAGAAGGTGGAAGACATTGTGAGACTCATTTCGGCGCTTCCTTTGCCATCCTCAGAATGTATAAAAAAGGTTGCATGTATAAAGGTTTTCTTTAAGATAGATTTACAGATTATACACAGATTAAAATAGGTCCATACAAAGCGTGGTATGCATCTGGCACTTGTAGTTGTACACGTCATAAGGATGTAATTTTGCAGAGCGCATGAACGCCTCAGTTAGTTTTAGTGATTTCTTAGTTGCACAA
>JAAVTS010003380.1:6492-19773 GCA_022845575.1 Baylisascaris ailuri | reverse complement strand
CTCGTGCTGCGTTGCTTTTGGCACCAAAAAAATGAATGCACGTGATGATACAAAGTTGCATTCAAGAAGTGAATAAATCGAATGCTATGATCTTAACAGTGACTGTATTTGCTCGAATAGAAGCCCATGTTGGATAGTAGTAAAAAAATAGAAGCCCACTCATGAACAAAATCTCCTTTTCCCTTCTCTTTGGACTTTTGTATATATGCATAAGGAAACTAGTGAATAGCAAGTTTTTCTATGAATTCATTCACATATTATTTTACTCGTGACGCTAATCTCTTAGTAACATTAATAAACAGTGATCGTGAGGATAGAGAGACGAAGGCGTGGAACGAGGGAGGGAGGGAGGTACATCTAGAGGTATATTATAGCTGAATAAATTCTTATTTCTCGTGAGTCGATCTTCAATTTATACATCATCTAATTCAATGAAGATGCAAATCGTCTTTAGGGATTGTGTTAGTGTCATGCATACTTCATGTGATCCCCAACGAACATAAGCTGGTTTGATTATAACCCAGGTAAGCCACAACTCGTTTGGACCATAACCTGGTTAAACCGTAACCCGGTTAAATAATAACCCGGTTAAATCATAACCCGGTTAGACCATAACCCGGTCAAAAATTCAAAGCGTTACGAAAGTAAAGAGGTCATCGTTAAAAGCATGCTCAATCATTAATTTCAGTAGAACCATCTAAAAAAAATGGAACTCTCAAAGAAGATTTCTCTTAAGAAATGAATTGCACGCGGAGAATGATAGAAGAAAATTAGGTCAGATTTTTGCATTCTAAATTTGTGCGTAATCGCAAAGTGCTGAATGCTTGATTCGTTGACTCACCTCTATATCTCTTCGGTACACTTCGTGTGATATTTTTCTATACATTACGTTGACTGTAATATTAGGTTTTACGCTAAACTGTAATAGATATAATAAAAGTTCAAAGTTTATCCTCTGCACTTTTGTGATTATAAGCATAAACTTTAACGAAACAATTAATGCAAATAAACTAAGAGGAAAGAACCTATCCTATGAATATATATCGTTATTTTATCGAAATGTCTTCGGTTAAGATATTTTTGAATGTTATATATAGTGTGCTTACTGATGTGTAGAGAGAAATATTCGCAAATCCATATAAATTGAAAGAAATAATAATTTTAAAAAAATTTCTTAAAAAGATTTGATATTTTTTAATTGAATACCGATATAAAATCTTCGTTGAAAATATTTATTTTAAAATCCAAACATATATCTAATTTCAGGATGAATTCATTGTTTGTGATCGTCCTAGTTGGTTTCGCCTCTTATGTCAATGGTCAAGCATTTTTTCAAAATTTATTCTCACGTTTTGGTGGATTTCCACGACTTAGTGGACCATTACCGTTAACTGTTGCGGAACGTTTAGTTGGTGTTGCACAACCACGTCTTCGACGATGTTGTGAACATCTAACCAATGTCGATTATGAATGCGAACGACGTTTTTGTAATTTTGAAGCACTTAACCCATCAAATGTAAATATTTTCACTTATGAATTTATTTCTGCATATTTTATTCTCTTTAATTTTTAAGTTCTCAATTCCGATAGTAAAGAGATGCTCATTGAAATATCCATTCAATTCGAAAACATCCTTATTGTTTAAAAAAAAATAAAATGTTAACCTAATGCAAAACGCAAGCTTGCAAATAAACACAAAGAAATTTTAAGTTTTATACGCTTATGAATAGCATACCTATGTTCGTCTATGTGTCCCGTGCGTGCGTTGGTTTGTTCCTGTATATGTCTGCATATGTACTTTAGTGTTTTCATATGTAAGAGTTAATGTGTTTCCATCTTCCTTCTCCCTCAGGCCATCCCTTAAATCGAAGTACACTCGGATCAGTCATATCGAAAATCATGCAACTTACATGTGCAGCAAAATATTCCCACAATTAAAATATTGATACTTAGTGATGAGCAATCTCTCCATTGATGTATTTTAGATTCAAAATCGATCGAAAAATTAAAATATGAAGAGATATGGCTAAAAATCGCATACATTTAGAAATATACCGATGATTACTACTGGATTAATCGTTGCGAGATTGAAACATATGGTGTTAAATTTAACATAGAGTTGATTCACTTCAGCACATTTTCTTTTTTTCGTTAAACTTAACGCCTAGTGCAAACTTAAATCGTTAAGCAAGATTAAAAAAACTATAAATGAATTGCTGAAGAGATGAAATTTTATAGATACATTTCTTTGTATCGATGTGTGGATCACGACGAAAAACATTCTACGATCTTTGGGATTGCACATCATCGAAACAAGATCATACACAATGCTGTATACAGAAGGAAGTATCTGAAGGATGTCTCGCTTATTGTGATGCTACCTATGGCCTCAGATCGACTCCTACACAAATTTTGCATTGCGCTAATTATCTGAATCCGATCAGGGAATGCTTTTGGGAGTATCTGCAAACAAATACGAACATGTATGGTGAATATTGAAATTTCTTTCAACTCCGAGCAACATGCGGGATGGTGCAATTGGTAACGTAGCATCTCGGCTGGTTACGCTTATAGGTTCGTTTCCCGTCTAAGCGAACATTCAAATTCATGAAAGATATGTTTCATGGCATCGCACAGCGCTTGCATCATAAGGAAAATAAACTTCCTCTTTTTTTTTAAGTTTCAAAAGACCACTCCAGTAAATACCTTCCATAGATCCACATAGGAATAAGGGATGATCATTAATCAATGCATGCATGATTCGGCATATGATATTCCTATCTTATGAAAAAATAATAATTCAGCACATTCAATAAACACTGAATTTCAACTTTTATTCTGTAAACGAACATATAGTCCATGGCTAGTGTTCGATAGAGGAAATGGCAAGCGTGTTCAAAAACCTGGAATGACATATCCTTCAACCACATCGACCAGTTTCATAAATTGCCAAAAAAATGGAATATCGGCGGTAACCTATCCATATTATACGCGGCACTATTTCCCGTATGGATTTATCGAAAAAAAAAAAACTTTTTTCTCCATCCGAATAGCATAAAATTGCACGTCGTATCGCTTGCAAAATATATTCAAATTTTTCGACAATATTTATTGGTTATAAAATATTTCATTATCTATAACGCTTTTCGATATTGATCGTTGAATTTAAGCGCTAATTTTTAAGGTAATCTTATGATTTGCATTACGCTTATTAAATTTTGCTACTCTTATTTCAATGATTATTGAGTTGAATGCGCTAGGCGAATAAGCAGAAATAAACACCTTCAGACAGACAGACACACATGATATAGCTGTAATGAGCCTTGCTAACGAAATTTTACAATCGTATATGCAGCAAATTTGTTGTTTAATTGTATTTTTTATTATTATGTAAATGCATATATCGTAAATAATCCCACTTTGTTGTACTAAAATGAGAAATTTTCCGTTATAAATTTCATTGAATCAATTCTTTATATTCAAATATGTGCGCATTTGTGTTTATAATATATTTCTATGAATAAAATTCATTTAATTTTTATCACTATTAGTTGTATTTATCAAATTTGTTATACAACGATTCATTCGAATGTTATGTGAATACGTAAAACATCACAAATAATTTATGAAAGACGATAACTATGATAATAGTAAATCCTACTGTAGCATTGTAGTGATAACGATAGAGAATCTATAATTTTGTAGTGATAACGATAGAGAATCTATAATTCTGTAGTGATAACGATAGAGGATCTATAATTTTGTAGTGATCACGATAGAGAATCTATAATTTTGTAGTGATAACGATAGAGAATCTATAATTTTGTAGTGATAACAATAGAGAATCAATAATTTTCCATAATATTTTCTACAAAAATAAAGAAATCGGAATTTATTAGCAAGAAAAGCAATTAAGTGATGAAGAAAATTCGATAAAATAGAAGAGGAAAATCAATAAACGAAATTTGTTGATCGCAATGATAATGAAATCAAATGCCAAAGACACGAATATGATAAATACTTTCAGTGTTAAAGTTTAAACGATAATCGTGCATTTAGGTATATAAAGGGATGATAAAATACCTAATAATATGCCTGATAATGGAATCGACCGGTTGCAGAAATGTTGAAAAGAAAAATGAATTTTATATCAAGTAGAGAAAAATGGGCTTTTATTATTAAGTAGATATATAAATATTCTACTTTTGAAGCAACGAGTTTCACGAAAACCTTTGAGAATCATGTAAAAATTGAGGCTGAAAAATGAAATTTGAAAAAAAAATATTCTATATGAAAATATGAAATGAATGAAATTATATGAAAATTTATATGAAAACAAATAAATAAAGTTGAAAAAATGAAATTAACGGTGATGAAATATATTTTATATAAATTATATAAAAATATTGTTTTTAAAGAGGAAATTTATTTGTTGAATTCGATAATAATAGAATAAAAATTGAAATGTAAAAGAGAAATTTAGAAAATGCTCCAAGCGGAGTTTATATCGTATACACCTTTATAGAATCAATGCATCATATCAACAGATCTCATAATAAAACAGCCGGAATAATGCATAACAACATTCAAGTAAATCGACCATTCATTCAAATCTTCTAAAAAAAATTCGGTTATCTGACTACATCAACTAAAAAATGCAAACGGATGCAGTTGTGTAACGGTTTGTTTCCGAGTTTTTTTTTTCTGAAGTATCAAATGAAGGGTTAAAAATAACCAAAAAATAATAAAATAATTGAATAATTAAGTAATAAAAAAGTTTTAAAACTCTTTTTGATAGCTCAACCAAGATTATTTAGTGAGATAATCGTATGATATGGATTATAAACGTCAAATTTTCGAGCTCCAACTCGAATACTCTCCAATTTAAAAATTCTGGATGAGTGGACAAACATTTTCAAGGCATGGATGCGTATAGATGCCCACAAATATGATGTTACCATAAAAAGCTGAACATTTACGAATATGCGTTTGAAAAAAGAAAAGAAATAAAAATAAATATTTCAATGAGTAGATCAAAAGCGTAGATAAAACTTTTGTCATTAGTAGAGAAGTTAATAATATCGTATCACATCAGCAACAAACTTACAACTTTTCGCTTGCTATCAAACCGAGTTATCGAGGATTTTCACTAATCATCATGCGCTAATTTTCTTTAATGCGATGCTCGACAAAATCGTTCAAGAAATCAAATCTTTTATGTGGGAAATTTTTCATTATTTTTTTTTCTTTAAAAAATCGATTCAATTCTTTTTTTCGGAATTTTTTTTAAATCTCTTCATTGGAATAAACACAACTAGATTTTCAAAAAAAAAAAGAGTTCATTGGACGCATTAAGACACAATACATCAAATACGAAAGGAGGTCATTTCAAAAAAGAAAAAAATAGAAATAAAAATAAAATAAAATAAAATAAAAAATAAAAAAAATGAAGTTAGATATTATATTGCTTAAAATGGAAAATGATAAATTGGCAGTGTAATATTGAAATAATTGTATCTATTGAATTACGAATGGAAACAGATCATGTAAATAAGAAATAATGTTGAATTGATTCAAAGAAGTTGTAACAATATGCGCTTTTATTTTACTAGTTGATTTTAAAAATTTTCATCAACACATAGTAAACATATAGGAATAATGCCTTTATATTTTGAGAATCTTTTTTTTTTACAAATCTTCTAAATGACAATCATTTTTTCGATGACCTAGATAAAGCGGAATGATGAACTAAACCGTCGCAAATTTTTTCTCACCTTTCAATGTCAGCGATTCTCGTCTTTCGAGGCTGACGGATGAACGTATGAATTATGGAATAGGAGAGGTCATCTTATGGTGTGGATTACATCCGTCAGATTTCTGTGCGCAAATTTTAATAGTCGTCGAATTGAAACTACAATAGAGACACACAGATACACAGACACACAGGCATGCAAACGTACATACGATAAGACAGGAACAGTCCTTGTGCACAGAATTTATGGAATCTTATAATAAAGAATCTATTTATTACTTAAGGATGTGTTTACTTGAAGCGATGTTTTTTCTTCGAAACGATTATATGCAGTCATGCTTAACTCTTTGAATGGCGCGCCATATCGAAATGATAAATGGTAAAAATTTATTATATTGAATTGAATTAAACGAATTGAATCAAAGTGAATTGCAATCCGTTGCAATCATTTGCAATTTGTTGCAACAAATTGCAATTCGTTGCAATATGCGATGTGACGCAACGTTGTTATAGACAGTAAAATAAAATCGCTTAATCAAGAGAAAGCAGTGATCGCCGATATTTCAACTTGTTTTCTTCATGGTATAGATGATATGGATCATTCCATATTCATGGATTGTTTAGGAAACGATTACTGTAGCAGCCGATTGAAGTAGATGATTGCATTTTATTTTATTCTATACTACACTATACTATTCTGTGTGCCATTCTGTGTGCTAATTAAAACTGTATTGCTGAAGTTTACTGTTTTTATACTTTTTGCAAGGTTTTCAAAGCTTTAGCCTAAAGGCAAAAACATCTACATCTCCTCGATACTTTTTTTCGCTACATAGATGAGGCGTCTGTCACTTTAACTTTTCTTCCTTTTCTTGATGGGAATAAATTAGCGAATCACCCCTCAAATTTTCGATTTAGTTGACCAACTGGCTTGAACTTCCCTTTCTCCTTCCCTCCTCCTCCCCTCCCCCTCCCCTCCCCTCCCCCCTCCCTCCAGTCATGCTGTCCCAAATTTGCTTAATTCGATCTATCAGCCTAGTGAAAACATTTACGCTCGATTTGCTTTTGAAATGATTTTATTTATTTGAAAAAAATTCATAAGCAAAAGGAAAGAAATCTAATCGAATTTTTATATGCAAATTACTCATATAAGCAGATAAAAATCAATAAATTAGGCATGTATGGGTTCATGTATCTCAAGATAATCTTTGAAACAATCACGGATTTGATTGAAATTTTCCAAGCAGAACAAATAGTCGAGATAATTGGTCGGAACGCCATCTTGTGCCGTACAATACTCCAAGCATTTTCCATTGACACCTTTGCTCTATAAGATCAATAATATTTTAGTGATATTTGTGATTAAATACAACATCAAATGAATATCACTAAAATGTGGCAAGATGTTCCCGGAAGAGAGAGGATAAAGGGGAGGGAAGCGTATACGAAGAAAACTATCTAGGCAAAATTGAAAGTGAATAGAATAGAAGGGAGGAGAGAAACGAAACAAATTTACATCGATTTCGGTCTCTTATTCGTATTTTTGAACCAATTTTCGCAAGAGAATTTTCGCAAACAGAGGACATTATGCGGTTTATGAAGAGTACAGATTCTTTCCTCATATGAGAGGTGATTGGATCAGAAATTTTTTTTTTTTTTTTTTTTTAATGGAACATCGACTTTTTTTTCTACAGTTTTCTTTCTTTTTTTTTTTTAGCCAACCACTCAATCAATTGTTATGCTAATTATTCAATTTTCATAAAATTAATCCTCATTTCAAGTGAATCGAAAAAAACAGTTACACTGTAAAAGCTCTGCAAAATGATAGAATAAAAATGAGTAAAATATATTACCTCTAAAAGAGGGATATTCTCAGGTCTCTATATCTCTTTCTTTTTTTTTAGATTTATTTTTAGATTCTTTTCTTTGATTCACGAAAATAGAAGCAATGAATGATGGAATTAACCTCGCAACATTTCGTATGATCAACGTCAGAGGATGCGCATGAGAACATATTTCCAACAACAGTACCACGTTCAGTACATTTCGATAAGAAATTCAACACCTGTAAATATTATTACTATAGTTTTTATGAACATTTTCCATATTTATTAATTTCCTTTCTCCACCTATAAAAAAGCAATTAAACTTCTAATTTTTTTTTTTTTTTTTTTTGTAAAATGAAACTATTTTTTTCATCGTTTTATTTTTCAATATAATTTTAATTCTTTCTGCTATTTAAATTTTTTATTTTGAATGTTTTTTTTCTCCTTTGTGCTGTTTTTTTTTTGCTTCAATTTATTCAATTTAAGTTGCAAATTAGCATTTCTCAACAAATCCCTGATCGCATTTTCTATTTCAATTTACAAATATATTTATTCGTGCATTTTCATCTAATTATATAAAATAAAATCTATTGAAATACAAAAATTATATAAGATTAAAAGAAAAAAATTTCTAAAAAAATGTCCACAATTTGCGTTTTTTTTTTGCATTTCCGAATAAGTTATCAAGAAATAAGATAAAATATATGGAATAAAACAATTATATTTTAAATAATCAAATCGTTCGCTAAAATTTCCCCATAAAAAGAATCTCTCTTTTTTTGTCACCTTATTTAGTTTAAAAATGAAAATCTATGTAAGCGTGAAAAATTTCATGATTCCTCTAGTTTTTATTCCACTTAGAAATTGAATTTTTCAAAAAGAAAAAAAAATCATCCTCTATAACCATCAAATTTGATAGCATTGATATTTGACGCTAAACGATAAATATCTTCACTTTGATATTCCACCACCATATATTTATATTTCTTTCGTTTTTTTTTTCTAATTTTTTTTGGGTAAATATTTGTTAACACTATTATGATGCTTTTGAATATATTCTACATCAGCGACGCGCACCATCGCAAAATCATCACTTCCCGTTTGTGTTTCTTCAATAGTTTCGGCTTGGAAACCATCGAAGCTAGAGTCATACCCAACGAATTTCGTTGGGTATAATCTAACAGCACATATCTACCTTCTATACTATCATTCACAAAGCACTATTAATTTCAAAGAGTCGTATGCAAATTTAAATATGTCAAAAATTTGCATGCATCTTACACCTATCAAATTTGCAATTTATGACAGTCGAATTATCGAGAAACGAAATTTTTTTTTTTTTTAAATAGAAAATTTTCTACGAATAATCGAATCTATTAAAAATTAGATGAATAAATGATAAATAAAAAAATATGTATATTAATTATTTATTGATAACTTATGAAAATTAGCTAACCATATGAGTAGAACTTAAAAGCACATATTGTGCCAATTGCTCTGATGTAATTTCCCACTTATTTCCAATTAATTCTATTTCAAAACTAGAAACATGATCTTAAAAAATCAATAATTAGAAAAAAAAAAACAACTCACATTTGTTTGTGAAATGGCATCGAAATCGCAATATCTTTCTAAACATTCCTTATCGACTTTACCCGCATATGTATTGCAACATTTCTTCAATTTTTCATTCGCATTATCCGCCAACGTAATACCAATCAAAATTATGAAGCAAATAATTACTTGCATTTACTAAAACTAAACGCTTTTCAATAATAGTATATTCGAAAAACTTCGATTGCTCCTCGATATTTGGCACGATGCCACTGAGGGTTATTCGAACTTGAGCTTAAGTTGGAACTTAAGTTCATTCTAACATTAGAAACAAATTTTTAAAGCCTGAACAAGCAAACAATGATGAATTTTCGTCAGGTTTTTTTTTGAAATTTTCAACGATTTCGATGAATATCAAATGAAAGACCCAACTTTACATCCGGAACTATCACAGTGGATCAAAAGTGAGGCACTGAAAGAGATGAGAGAGGAAGAGAACAGTTCCATTAATATCCCAAAAATCATATATAGCGATAATAAAACCAAATCAAATTCCAACTGAAGCAAAATTTGAATAATTTCGATATTTCAATCATTATAAAAATTTCTTTACCAATATTTTCTTCTAATTCTCTTATTCAACATAGATTCTAATCATTAAAAAATAATAATACACAATCAAAAATGAACTTAATAAATTAGAATTATTTTTAGAAAAAAAAAATTTAGAATTATTCTTTTCAAAAAAAAAAATTTTTTTTTTTTAAATCGTCTAAAAAAGATTGCAATTTATAAAACACAAATAAATGAATGAATGATTTGTTATTTAGTCGATAAGGAAGCATTTTTATAGGTTTTATTTCGATTGATTGACCTCTATTGAGTTCATTAGCGTTAAACGGAATGTTCTAATTTTCTCTCGAAATTTCTCATCACATTCAACTAAAACATTTTATCAATATCGATACTATTGATGATTGCAATAAAATCACACTCGATCATTCCATATTGCAAACGGGAAAATGATTCGATTGGTTGCCATCTAAAAATATCAACTGAAATATGCAAATTTGTATTGCATAATTAGATGCGTTAACGGCAATAATCAGAAAATTTATGCAAAATGCAATTTGCATAATTACACCTATTATTTTATTATTTTCATTCACTATTTTCGTATTTATTATTATAATAAATATATGTTTATACTGTTTATTTAAATTATCTTGTATCTTTTTTTTCTTGCATAAATAAAATAGCTTGAAAACATTAACAAAAATTCAAAAGATGCAATTCATGCAATGATTAAGAAAAGCTTCTTAGAAAATTACTTATTAGAATAGTGCAAAATATGCAAAATGAAAGAGAATAATATAATAAAAAAAAAGCTTGCAGATATTCCAGAAAAAAAGGTATTTTTATATTCAAATTTTTGTGAATATTAAGAAATGCAGTAAAATTTCTTCAACATTTCTAAAGCAGAATCACGACAAGTGGAATCTTGAGATTTATTATTGCGAAAAGATTTTTGTAGAAGCCGAAAATTGAGATTTCTTTTCATTTCTCATATTACTATAAGCAACTATTACTTCTAAATCTTCAATGATAGAAATAAATATCCCATATAGATGAATAGGAAAATATTGGAATAGATAGGTGATTTAATAGTACCAATAATACATTCCTTAGCGATTTCTTCGGATATTGCTAATGCTCGTCAAGGAGCTTCTATCAAGACACAAATTCTCTAAGAATCTAAGAGGGGAATTCTCGAAACAAATAAATTTTTATTTTCATTAAAAAAATAAATAAATTATTTTTCATTTTTATTTTATTTCCATTATTTTTATTTTTATTCTCTAAAATTAATAAATAAATAAGGAATATTTTCATAAGATTGTGCTCTGATTTCCTTCAAAACAATCAAAAAATCGGCCAACATTAAAATTTAAAAAAAAAAACACGCAACAACGACATTATTGGAAGGGTCAATTTGATTGGAGCTCTTTTTTTTTTTTGCAAAAGGTCAAATTACAATTTTTCTGCAAATATTCATTCGTTCGACATTGAATGCTCCTTCCTTTTTCGTGGAATCAACCGACCTCATCCAATAATTTATCACAACATTGCTCTTTGTTTAAAAGAAAAAAAATTCAAACACTCGACGCTAAAATAAAATCAACGCAACAATACTTTCTACTCTATAGAAATTCTATAAGAACACATTAGAATACTTTCTACCGTAGTTCAAATTTTTCTACCACAGTGGCTTCTATAAATACATTACTGTATAACAGTTCTATAAAAGGAAACTAAAACTACATAATGTTTTAGTGCAGATAAAAGNCCGTATTTCAATTTGTGAATCGGAATTGAGTAATCCGGATTTCTGGAACCATCGAATTTATCGCCATACTTTCTTCGCATGGTCGATTTTGCTTTTCATTAACCATGGTTTATTTCTTTTCAATTTATATCATATCCGACAGGGGTTTTAATGATGCTTTTACGGTAAATTTAACATTGAAACTAACCCACGAATTTACTTTCGTGTTTACTTCACAAGCGAAATGGGAAATCAACGTAAACTAAGCTCATCAGCTATGAATATAGTTCTGGCTTTTATTTTAGCAAATGCATGATTTTTTTCCTTATCTGCGTAAAGATTCGAAAATTGCAAGTCAAAACAGCTGAATATATCCTTTCAGGTGAAGTAATCAAAACACACGGACACACGCATATGTCGCCATGAGGCGCTTAAGAAATGGAAACCTGCTATGAAGCATTTAGGAAGCAAAATAAATAAATAAATAAATAAATAAATAAATAAATAAATAAGCAAATAAATAAATAAATAAATAAATATAAATAAAATAAAACTAAAAATTAACCAATGAATAAATAACTTTAAAATAGTGAAATTTCTCGGATCTTTGAATAAAAACTATCGACTTTTTGGGATATCCAAAAAAGAAAGACAGTGGATTTTTCCCACTTTGATATCAATGGACTGGCAGTATCGTCGTTTATCATTTAATTATATAACGCTCAAAAATATTAATGAAGAAAATCGGAGAAAAATAAAAATGTGATAAATAAATATAAACATAAATTTATTTGTTATACTCTTTTTCGATGAGCCAAAATGAGGAAATGCACAGTTGGTGAATGAACATGAATATATAGAAAAAAGGCAATCGAGAAGACAATAATAAAAGCAAAAATCTAGATGAACGCAACAACAATTCGAAGCGAATAAACATCAAATACCATAAGAAGATAGAATATTTGTGAGCATCAAAACGAGATAATCACAATTTTAGAAGAGGAAGGAATTATTGCATTAACGATAACAATAAGAATAGATTTCAGCTTCGTATAACATGAAACCGGAAACCGGAAACTAAAGTTTGTAGGATAGCATTTTCTGGTGAAGCGAAATTTCATGCCCATGTCGTTGGCGAAGAGAGATAAACTGAAACTTTTATGGAAGCGGAATTAAGGAAGAACTTCGCACAATTTCGTGACAAAAAATCAAATCGAACATGAGTTTGTGATGCAAAAGCGATTCCACTTCAAAATTTTTAACCCGATGGCGTAATTTGGCCAATATAGATTATGATCGACCTTGTAGAAATAAATACGGGCTTAGCGTTTCCGGACGCTCTCCGGATCCGGAAAAGATCTTGAAATAGACAAAAAAACATAACGCAATGAAAAAATTCCCTAATCGAAATATTCATGTCGACGAGTGCGTATAATTCCTCAAAAAAAATTGTCATCCGGTTTGCCGACAAATACTTCAGCTCACTTCGTAAGGGAAAGCTGCATTATCGGGAAAGATTAAATGCCTTTTAAAATTCTGGCAAATTGCCGAGTTTCGCAATAAGTTTTTCGTATATTTCAACACCACGCAAGAATATACTCTCGTCAAGATATTCGTTGTGCTCATGTGCAAGACGTGGTGTTTTATTCATTGGACTGAAGCCAATTGACTTGTATCCTTTCTGAAAATGTCACCTAAAATTCAATATTACGTAAAATTCAGAAACAAATAAAAATTACGTAAGGGATCAAAGTCAGAGCTTGCCCATGTAGAGAGGCCCTTTATTCCTATGTAACCTTCCCCCACTCCCACCCCTCCCCCCCTCT